>CANXYI010771682.1:0-13436 GCA_948208565.1 Hura crepitans | reverse complement strand
TACTATCTAATTATGGCAATACCAGATCGGGCTAACATTTAACTGTTCAATAAAAATAATATATGTCTATTTTTAACTTAAGAATATTATAAGAAGTTAGTCAGTAAGGAAATAAACATAAATTGAAGTTAATGGCCCATTAATTAGACACATACTGGATGGGTTGACCGGTCAACTTAGGGATTTAGCAGCTACTACATTATCTGATTTCCAAGCAGGGCCAATACAGTGGCTAAGGTCTATTTTGAGCCGTTGTACTAGTCTGTGAGATAGACAATCATATGTATTTACACACTTGATGCCATTTACTAAATTGTAGGTCCCGAAGGGCCACTGCACTAGTCTGTTAGACAAACCAGTTTGCTAGGCAGACCCCATTGTGGCATCACTAATCTTCAAACAGGGCTAATATAGCGACTAAGGTCCTAAAGGGCCACTATACTAGTCTGTTGGATAGACCACATCATGTTATTTGCACCTTCGATGCTATGACTTGACCAGGACAATGCAGCGATCAGGGTCTAAAATGTAAATCACTGCACTACTCTTAGTTCCCTCTACGTCCAATGTATTCAAGTGACGTCTACCTAGTTGGGCCTATTAATTTAATGAAATAAATAACGTACAACGTTGATAATGGTAGATAGTATTAAACTTCCTATATTTTGACATAATTAACTGCATAAATAACCAGTACACATGGAAAAAGGTATTCTTGTAATTTTTGCATGTACAACATGTATTGACCTGATAATTAAATGATTTGAACGCTATTATTGGGAATGGCCTAAATCAATAAATTACTTGATTCTAATTGATTAATAGATGATTGGTTGTTATGTAAACTAGTAAGGGTATTTTGGTTATTTGACATAAATATGTAATCATTAGTCTAATAACTTGAAGTAATTAATATTATCACTGATAATGGCAACTATTAATAAAGGCACAAAAGGGTAGTGGGGTCATTTTAATAAAGGTATTTTAATTATTGACTTAATAACCTGGAGTAGATGATTTTAACTCTATATATGCATGAATAAACCTTATGACATGTTTTAAATGCTTGAGTTCACCACTGAGTATTATATACTCAGTGTACCAATTTTGGTGCGTAGGTAACCAGAACCTGTATATAGCTTTAGAGTGTGTGCAACCAAGATTCAGAGGACAGTTTGGTAAGGTTACTATATGTCTAGTGTATGGTTTTGCACTCATGTACATAAGTGGGGAGTGGGTACTATATAAAAGCTTATATATATAATGTGGTATGTGTTTTGTAATAAGTAATTATCAGACTGTGTGAAGGTGTGGTTTTGTTTACTGAATGATTATGGTATATAAGCTTGAGGCTCTAGATCTTTGATTGTTTGATTGTGGCCTGAGGCTTATGTTGAGGAACTGATAGAGTGATGATGCTAGGTTGATTTTAGGGAACCAGATAGGTCCAAGAGGTGAAATATGATTTTATTGAAGTGTTTTCATAGGTTTAAAATTTTAGTTAGGCACTCGGACAATCATTATGCTATCGAAATTAAGTAAAAATCTGAGAAGTCTAGAAATGGCTATTTGTGGTATAAATAGATTTATGTGACCTTAAGTTAAGCCTATAAAAAGACAGAATGAGTTTTAGAGTTAAGCTGAATCAAATAATAGGATTTTGGTAAAAGTTAAACGAATGAACCTAAAGGACAATTTCAGGATGGGTGACCTAGTAGGAAGTGCACCGCTTATTGGGTTTCTTCGGGAATCTAGTAGGAGGTGTCACAATAAAAATGTGAATGATGAATCAAAATGACTTTATGTCTATAATATGTATATAAATAGTTGAATTGTCTAAATTTCTTTGAGAATGATGGGTTTGAGACCTTGTGATTGTGAGCGCTGATTTAATATGTTGAGTGTGCATGTGTGATTGTGTATGTTGATGAGTTTAGAGGACTAAAAGTGTCCAGGAGATGAGGAATGATGTATGAAATATATTGAAATGTGTTTTTATCATAGGAAAAATTTCGATTTTTAACCCGGACTGCCATTATGCTGTCCAATTTTCTGTAAAAATGTTTTTTTGATGAAACAAAAGTTTTTCTCTATGTATTTTGACTGTAATGAAATGAACATAAAGAAAAGACGAAAAAAAATTTAAATGTAAATAGAAAAACAAAATAAATTAATAGAAGTTAAAAAAGTGACCCTTAGGGAAATCTAATGATAGGTAACCTTAGGGGAAGTTCACTCTCTTATCGAAATTCTTCAAAATTTGGGTAAGGGTGTGACATCCTTCTACTTGGTAGGTGTTATTTGTTTTGAGTTTCTTACCCCTCCAGATAATGATATTGGGTTTGAGTTTCTAGCCCTTTAAGGCAATGAGTTTTAAGTTTGACTTTCTTGTTCCTTTATGTAATGATTTTAGGTTTGAGCTTTTGGCCCCTCCATGTAATGATTATTGGGTTTGAGTTTTTGGCTCCTCTGGGCAATGATTTTTAGGTTTTGAGTTTTTAGCTTCTCCGAGTAATGATTTTGGTTTTTAGTTTCTAGCTCCTCTATGCAATGGTTTTTGGTTTGAGTTTTTGGCTCCTCTGGGCAATAATTTTTGGGTTTGAGTTTCTTGTGTGAGTTTTAACCCTCTCCAGGACCAAGCATTTTGCCTACTAGGTGGGTTAAGCATTAACCCTCTCTAAGACCATGCATTTTGCCTACTAGATAGGTATTTATTGAAATGATATGATGATTGAGTTTTAACCCCCTCTTGGACCTAGCATTCCACTTGCTAGGTGGGTTGAGCTTTAATCCTCTCTAGGACCAAGCATTTAGCCTGCTAGGTAAGTGTTCATTGAAATTATCTAAATGTTAAGTTTTAAACCCCTTCGGGATCGAGAGTTCTACCCACTCGATAGGTCTGAGTTTTAATCCTCTCTAAGATTGACCATTCCTCATGCTAGGTAGGTCTATTGAAATAATCTAAATGTTGGGTTTTAAGCCCCTCTAAGACTAAGAGTTCCACCCACTCAATAGGTCTATTAAAACAATCTGAATGTCGAGTTTTAATCCCCTTTAAGATTGAGAGTTCCATCCCCTACCCCCTCGGGGACTAAGAGTTCCTCTCGCTTGATAAGTCTATTAAAATAATTTGAATGTTAAGTTTTAACCCCCTCTGGGACTAAGAGTTTCACCCACTCAATAAGTTTGACTTTTAGTGAATGCTTCAAGAGCAACTTCTGATCGGTTGGTCTAAGAGGTATCCCTACTCGATGGGTTTGACTTTTGTCATGCTCGTAAAGCTACCCCTACTCGATGGTTTTACTTCTGTCTTGGTTTAAGACCAGTTATGGCTTTAATGGTAGATAAGTATAATTTAGGTGATTCTAATGAATTATTAGGCAAAGGTTGATTTACTTAACTGAGACTAAAGGAAAGTGTATTTATGAGGTGTTAGAGGACTAGGATTTGTTATTTTTAGAGTTTATGTCCATATTATTTGAAGATGAACAATGGTTTTTGCCTAGAGGTATTGGTTTCCATGGACTCATGCATAGTAGAGATAAAACATCCATGGAACCCTAGCAAAGGTTAGAACAATGAAAAATTGAAAAACAAAAAATGTATAATAAACGAAATCACAAAATAAGAATTTACAATAAATTCTTTATGCATTTCCTACATGCTACTTTCCTTTTATTTTGCTCTTGCACCAAGTTGTCATAAACCACAGTGATCCTCAGTTGGAAACACCTCTAAAGTAATCCAAACAAGAAGTTTTTAGAAGAGGGCAACTTGAAAATCCATGTGCTAATAGGATTTTTAAGTGGATGAAGGAAGGAGAAGAAATTTGTGTGTTTTCAATTATTCTATTCCGCAATTTCTGCTACAGAAAATATGTGTATGGTGGATGGTGGTTATAGCTATAAGGGTTATTTATACTTTAAATAAACCCTTTTTAGGTTAGATTTTGACACTCAAAATTAGCCCTAAGTTGGACTAGATTAGACTGACACATGGGGCCTTATTAGTCCTATGTGTATAAGCCTTTTAATGGGTTTATATGTAATCTGTTTTGGCCCCACTTTCATTAATCCTATATGGCACTAATAGGCCCCATTTTGAATTAATAATTACTCTAATTTAAGTCCTTTTAAACATTTTTAAAGCCTATAAAAAATTAGATGCATGAACAATTAAAATTTGGACTCAACAAAGCCCAAATCCAAAAACCCTGATTTTTTGGACTTCTCATTTGCAAGTGTGTCCCAAGCCCATTTGCTTATTTCTTCTTCTTAATTCATCTTTTTATGATATCTCATATCATTAGAACATTCAATCTTATTGAATCTTCCTTAAACTCCATTTATATGTGTGACCCTATGGGTTTCCAGAATAACTTGGCAATACATAGTGAATTAGAGTCCTAGTCTAACTGGGACTCTAGAAATTCAATCTTATTGAGTAAATATCAATTCACCAATTAATATATCACTCATGTACAAGTCAAGAGAGGCATCTAGCCCTGTATCATGACTACTTAAGTGCTAGAAAGTCAAGTTATTTGACTTAATCCTTCCATATACAATTACGGTGTAATAAACTCCTTTCACCATTTTTTATCCCATCTAGTTTAGAGTATGGACTTATCTTAACTCAAAGCTTAACTAAGTATGTCTAATTAAGCCCTAGACATATTGTTCTGATAATTTCACCTTTATTCCAAAAATTCCCTTTGTGAATCCCATTCACATATGTCATCTTACTTTGGCTAAAGATTTTTAAATAAATATTACTCATTAGAACTATAAGATAAACTCTCCACTATAATTTGGAGTGGTGAATCCTTTATTGATTACTAACTTATTTTCAAATATTTCATGCCATACCTAAGCACCTCACTATATATACTTCTTGTTTAAAGTAAAAAGCTTTAAAGTCAAAGTATGTCTCTCCATATTTAAGATAGTTAGTGATCTCAAGTCTAAGAATACTTGCACCACTGATATGATGAGATACTTTCAATAACATAGATTGAGTATCCACGTGAAGATCTCATGGTGGGTTTTCGATGTACTTATTTCCTAAGTAAGCATCCATGTATTAACTCTAAGCATCTCTATGCTTATAGCTTATGAGAACTACTGCTTGATCCAATTAAAAAGTATAACATATATTGATCTACCTATATTAACAATGTCCTATCTTGTTAATACTATGATCAGAGATATTTAAGTATATCACATTTGCATGTAATAAGAATCTCACTTCATGAACACTTCATGATTTCTTTTACACTGTGATTTTATACAAGGGACTTTATAACATGGTTTAAGACATTGCAAACAAGTATAAGTAATATATAAAAGTACCATGATATAAAGAAAAATGCCTTTTACATTAATTCACAAGATTTAAACACATGAATATAGCCCTATTACACAAGCTCCAGGGCATAAATCTAACAAGAGAGGTGTAAGATTCATGGCACTTAAGGATTAAGGTAGTCATTTATTTATTGACCAGTGATTCCCCTATTTCCCTATAGACTATCAAATTATTATTTTTTGTGTCTTTTTTCTTTACCCTAATTTTTGCTTAAAGGGCTCGAAGGTTTTCCCCTTAATGGTCTATGCCTTAACTTTTGCCTAATGTACACCCCTAAAAAGGGGGTTTTCACACTAGCAGGCTACCTAACTTTTGCCTGATGCACCCCTGAAAAGAGGTTTTCACACTAGCAAGCTTTTTTTCTTTCATAAGTGTAAAAATTTCATGCATTGATATTTGATTTTCAAATGATGCACCTTTACTAGCATAGCCTGTTCTTGTTAACAACTAACCATATAACTATTATTCTAAAGGTTGGTTATTTAGACGAAATAAGGATGTTTTATTTTAAGGTTTTGGGTTTACTGTAGGTTAACTATAAAGTTTGGTGATAAGCTAGGGTAGACAATAAAGCAACGGGTCACAATTTCAAGAAAGCTTCATTTAAGAAAAAGCGTCTTGGTTATTTTACATAATGTGGCTCGCCATCTGGCAACATGCATGCATAAAGATAATTACAATAAAAAATTCAATGCAATTAAATTTGGTTCAGTTAATTTCAATATTTATACATCTTGGACCTTATTATGCTAAGTTCATGTTATCAACTAGCCACTAGGGTTTTTATGGTTAAATATTTTCTCTATGTTCCTCTAATTTTTGCTTATGCCATTTTAATTGGTTTTCATCCTAGCGGGGATTGGATTTATTTTAGGAGTCTTCCCAGTCGATTGGTGAGATTATTGAACTTCTTGTTCCATTAAACTTTCTCATGAGTAAAGCAACCTTGATATGATTAAGGATACCTCAACTTGGTGTTTGTTTGAGTAATGCCCAATTTAAACTTTACTTTAAAATTTCCTCCTCCATAGGTAGCACCAGTTTTTCTATATTATCAAATCTTTGATGTTAGCTCTTTTTGGTTTATTTTATTTTAATCAAAGGGATTCTTGAACTTGCAATATTTCAAAGGGGTTATTAAAAGAACTAAGTGCTATTTATGCAATAAAGATTTTCATATAGGAAAAAGTCACCTGTTAAGGGTCTATTAATCGCTCTTATGATTATTGGTATTGAAGATGGTTATTTCAGGATTTTTTTGTAAAAGTAGGGCTGACATGATCCTTAATGGTTGTGGGTATAAGATTCTTTAAGGATTTAGCTAGCATTACCACCTCAAAACACCTTTAAGGATGATTCTGATCATTTGCATTAAGAACTTGGCCCAAAAAATGGAAGACTGTTTTCAAGAACCTTCATATAAGGTTATGGGGTTAATTATAGAGCTAACCCAAGATTCTATTGGTTATAAGTGTTGACTGAGAGATCAACTTAGGGCTTTGATTAAAGGTTTTAGGTTTTTAACATCATTCAGGCTTTTTGATGACTATCTAAAGGAAGGATTTTAAGGTTTTAAGCCGTAGGGATAGAGAACAAAATGTTATAAGTGATGAGAATGGAGGGTCTTAGGTGATAAGAATATAAGGATATTTGTTTTTATTCAAAATGAGATAATTAAAGGTGTTAGGGTCCCTAGATTTTTTAGGCTAGGCTTTGGTAAGTTGTTCATTAAGTTAAGATTTTAACCTCATGAACATTGCTTGTTTCCTAATCTCTCCTTTTAGTCTTTTAGCCCTCAGCCCTCATTTAGCCTCATTTCCAAAAGATTCCCTTAGTTTAGTAGCCAAATGTAAGATAGACTCCCTTTTTTATTATTTTTTTATCTCCCTCTTCTTACTTATCAAAAGTAATAGAAAATGAGGTTCAAGATGCTTATGTATACCAAGATTAAACAAATAGTCATAATTGAATTAATGTCACGTATGCAATGATTATCAATATGCATGTTATCACATAATAAAACACCATATGAGTGAGAAATAAAGATGGGACATTTCATTGTAAGGATAGTTTTTAAGTTATATATCATGTTCATAAGTGCAAAACATCTTCAAATAAAAAAGTCAAAATGTAAGTTTAACACCTTTTTTGTGATCAGACAGCTGGTGGTTCACTCTTCTTCGATAGATGGGCTAGCAAGATCTTGAATGGCAGTCTAGAGAGTTTGGCATTCATTAGTTTAGTGCCTGATATGTTAGTGATATTAATAGAAAAGGTGATGACGATGGCCTGACTTTTGTAAAGCTCTTAGAGGCTTGTACAAGAAAGCCATTAGTTTCCCCTCTATCATTAGTTCTTAAAGTGCCATGATAGAGGCTTATCCTCAATCATAGGGCCTCTCAAAGGTTCATTCTTTAGGTTACTAGAATAAGATCCTTTCTTATTTAGATGCTCTTTATTCATCTGATGTCGTTGTGAAGATTTGTTATTTGAAATAGAGTTGGATAAAGTATTAGCCAAACTGCTAGTGATGGCATTTAGCATCTCATGTTTAATGGTTGTAAGAGATTTTTTAAACCGACTATAAGTAAGGGAAGCCTCTTGTGAGCTTTCAATTATAGGTTGAGTAGTTATAGATAGGTCCTTGGCATTTAATGTAGTTTTCATCTCTTCTCTAAAATGAGACAAGACTTTTATCACATCTTTTTGAGAAATAGGGACATCTTAATCATCAGCCATGTTACATGATAAGGTTCAAGTGATCTTTTGGATAGTGAAATAGTGGTTTATCAACTGGTGGAGCATGAAAAGATGGCTAACAAATGTTAGCCAATAGCTGGTTCTTATTAGCTATCAATCACAAAAGGTTAGTACATGATGCATTGTAATTATTAAATTTACATAATGTATGTATACATGTATGCATGAGATATAATATAGACAAACACACATAAGTTACCTTCTAACCTTATTTGTCCCACACATATGATCTAGCCATAACTGTCTTAGGTAGGCTTTATTCAAGCATTAATGGGGAATGCAAAAACATAAATGATGCACGATTTCAAACCGACAGCATAACGATCCTTATTCTAGGTATACAAGAGGTTTTGACAATTGTTATTGGATGAATTTTGGTAATTTCAAGAAAAAAATTAGTTTAATCTATCCATTACTAACAAATTAAACCTTGCCTTTTAAGAAAAGGTGAAATTCATTTCACAATAGAAGTCTACACCACATATGATACAAATTACTATTGTATCCTAAGTGTAACTAGGCCAATTACATAGGTTGTGGTATAGTCCATTTTTAAAGTTATTATCCTCTAAATGGGGTCTTTCCCAATGGGTCTTCCCTATCGTGAGTAATAATAGCCTATTGGTTCACCATTTTATATATCACTTAGGTACAAGGCATGGGGTGGTGGTTATCATCCCTAACAAGCCACTGAATTAAGTGAAAATGGCTTCATGCTTCGAAAAGCTATCGAGGGTAAAAAGAGACACTTGGCTTATTCTAAGGCTTTAGTATAATATGTAATTTTAGGAAATGATAAACCTTAGAACCAGGGATTTGGCTAATATTAGTAATAGGGAACTTTCAGAGCAAATTCTCATGGCGGACTCTCTAGTGGAGTCACCAACTAGAGACACCTAAACTCTTAGCAAGTTTAAGCTAGACCTTGAAAACAGGCCTCAAAAAGGCATATTTCTAAATTTAATATAAGGACAGGAGCTCAAGTATCCCCACACAAAGTGGTTTACCTAGTGGTGAGTGCGAGTCACCACTTAGGTGGTTAGTCCTAGAAGTAAACCAAAGAGATTCCAGATTCAGGAATTCCCTCTCATTCATGCCTATCACATAATACCGATTTTTATTAAAATGGTTCTAATTTTTATTAAATCCCTCAAGCATATGATTATTGCGATTAATATAAACACGTCTGCACATCAAAAATCGATTAAAGTTAAAGCAAATGAATTATACATCAAAATAGATAAATTACATATATCTAACATACATTAAATCGAGCCAATTTATTAAATCGAGGACATTGGTCCAAAAAATCATTTTATTGGATAATAGGAACATTGGTTCCAAAAAATGATTTATTAAAAATGCTCATTCTTTATTTACTGAAGTTATTTTCTTAAGGGATTTTGGAACTTTGGTTCTAAAACCATTTTTATTAGTAAAAACATTTTACTTTTACCCAAATAAACCATTTTGGTTACTAGAACATTGGTTCTAAAACTTTTATTGGTTAAAATGCTTTATATGAAATCCCTCTTTAAAACTTTTATTTGTTCAATTTTATAAACTTTGAATAAGAAGACTTTGGTCCCTAAACATATCCAAGTTAAAAACATATATTATCTAAAAGCTCATTATTTTACTAAAATAATTTTGGGGATTTAGGGACTTTGGTCCTAAAACTTTAATTTTTATGCAATTGAGCCCTTATTTTCTATAAAACATTTTTATTGCAAATTTAATTTTTAATTAGATTGAAAATCATTTTAATCTATCTACTACAACATGCATGAAAATATTTAAGACAATTACAACTAAAAATCCTACTGCAAACAAATCTAAAAATGATAAAATAATTAATTACAGACCATATGTATAAAATATAAAATTAAACAAGTTCATGTGAACTATAAGGATTTCTAAACCAAGTCCGCACAGACTTAATGAGCACATATCCAAATCCATGTGAACATCATCCTCCACAAACCCTAGCATGCTCAAACTTAAAATCACAAGGTTAAAACAATTTGCATAAGATATATAAGAACCTTATCACATAAGACAACTAAAAAGGGGTAACACATACAATGGAACAAAAATGAAACAAAGTCCGCACGGATTTGACTCTTTATGCAAGGAAGTCCATTCAGACTGAAACATCAATCAAGAAAGACAAAGACAATAAAAAAACATATTAAAAGGCATTCATAAATATTAGTCCGCATAAACCACGTAAGTAGAATATTACTAAAATAAGTCTGCATGAATAAAGTTACCCTAATCAGATGGTCCATATGGACTTGTCGATGTACACAAAAAAAGTAAAGAAAACAACTATCTTATATTCTCACAAACAAAAGAAACACAAATACAATAAGGAAGATTTACGTATGAGAATGAAATAGAATCAATAACAATTAATAGTAAATTAATAAAAGAGCTGTAAAGATAAAAAGAACATAAAAATGTTTACTCCTCTTTAATAAGGTGGACCCATCAAAATAGGCCCTATTACATCCCATTTTCATTGAGGATCTTGAATCCAATATAATAAATGCAAATAAAAAAAAGAATTTAAACACAGGTATCTGATATAGGTCCATATAGACCAAGAAATGCAATGTATACAAGGATATAGGTTCGCACGGACCAGATTCCTCACAAAATGAGGTTTGTGAGAACTTTTTGACAAATAAAAAATAGAAAACATTCATTGAAATGAACCAAAAGGCAAAAGGGATAGAGGTTTCTACTCTCCAATAAAGTAAACCTATTAAAATAGGTCGTTTAGCACTCTATTTTCATTGAGGGTAATAGACCTCAAAAAGAAGAAAGAGGAAAGCTAAAAAAGAGTAAAACACAAATAATAAAAAGAAATTAGAGAAATAAAGATGAAATAAATGGAAAAAAACCCTTTATAAGGATTTCCTTAGGTATTTACAAGGTTTGGCCAATTCTAAGTAAAGTAAAAGGTGGATTTTCATAAGTTTCTTCAAGAATTATTAATTAAAGTTTAGGTTTTAGTAAAGGGTTTTTGGTGAGGGTAAGGAAAAAGAAGAGCGTCGAGTGTAAAATAATTTTTTATTTTTAAAAATCTTCTAAAAAGACCCCTTTTCTGTCAAAAATTAGCCCTTTATACTTTTTTTTGCCAAATAATCCATGTGTTTAAGTAGTATATACTCCTTTAACCCTCTGGAAGGCAGTCCCAAGACAATCTATGAAAGTCTAGGTCTGCATAAACCTTAAAAGTAAAGGTCCACACGACCTCAGTTGAGGTTAACATAGACCTCTATCTTTGCAAGAGAAAGTCCACATAGACATAAACAGCCTCTATGTTGACAAAGTTCATACGAATCTGAATCCTTGTGAAAGGAGGTTGGCACAAATATCATGGGATGTCTACTGGGCATCTTCCTTAAGCCTTTTTTAAAAAGTGGTTTCAGATTCTATTCTCAAGGTATTTTTCTTGGTTTGTAGGCCTCCCCTTACATCTCTTAAGAAATATCTAATAATTATGAGCTTCATCATTAGAAACCCTCTAAACCAAGAAGCATCTCAAACTTTTATGTCTATGGAAACTCTTTTCAAAAGGAAACATTTTCAAATCATATCTAAAAATCAAAGTAAGATTAGA
This sequence comes from Hura crepitans, assembly GCA_948208565.1. Taxonomy (NCBI): domain Eukaryota; kingdom Viridiplantae; phylum Streptophyta; class Magnoliopsida; order Malpighiales; family Euphorbiaceae; genus Hura; species Hura crepitans. The sequence continues at coordinate 1,678 of CANXYI010771682.1, read as the reverse complement.
TCTGCTTATTAATTTATCTTATTTCCATTATTAGTCTAATCAATAATAAATGTGCATATTTACATATCTAATCACATTAAACAAATATTCTATAATTCCATATCTTAATTCCAAAATTAATTTTAGAATCAATTAGTTTGAAAATCTCAAGTTACCATATACAGAAATCACATTTATGTATATACCGTAAATACCTAATACATTGTTTTGATAATTTAATCAATCCAAATATTTTAAACTGATTTTCAGCAACCATGAACACATAATTTGACTTATAGTGATTAGTATAATCAAATCAAATCAATCACAAATAATAATTAATTTGAAATAATCAATCGAATATTACCATTTTTTAATATGGTACATGTTTATGAGACTAGAAAAAACTATAAATCTAATTCAAATGCAATTCAATATAAATGTTTAAAATTTTCAAATTAAGATCATAATTATCTCTAATCAAATCTAGAATTTTATCAAACAAGATCAATTTGAAGAAACCAGGAAAAAGAACCAAATCTATTTTTCTATCCCCTTCATTGCTAATTATGTATTCAATAATTCTTTAATTTTTATCAAAGATCCAACTAATATTTTTATCATTAGAATTAGAAACACGATTTTGAGAACTCAAAAATATTATTGATATTCTGTGAAAATAAAAAAAAAATCATTGAACACATTCATAGAACACCAATACCAATTATGATATGGTATTATCTAAATTGGCAAAACAAGCAACTGCCATAATTTCAATATGATTTATTTCAAGACCAAAATTAAAATAATACAAATTTTTTATTTTAGACAATAATTTAGCACATAAGAAGATCAAAAATCAGATTGTCACATACAAAACAAAGCCAAAAATCACAAGATTTACCACAAATTCAATTATCACAAAACTTTTATATTTTTTAACATAACCTAGCTCTGATATCATTATAGGAACTGAGACCTCATGCATAGCAAAAAAAAATAGTCTTAATCCCTAAGATAGGGTGGAAGTTCAAAAAATATAAAATAAAAAATACTCTAATTAGATTAAAGGATTATAAAGTTTTCTTCTGGCTGATTCTCTATTCTTAACTTTTTTGTAGCAAAAAATATTGTTCCACTCAAGGAGCACCACTAAGGTAATCCACATGAGAAGACAAGTCTAAGAACAATAATAAAAGTTGGCTCCTTAGAGGTTAGTAAAAAAGACGGCTAGGGGTTTAGAGAGAAAAAGATGAATGTGAAAAGTGTATTATGACTACCTTATGTTAGCCAAACTCTTAAAATGATTTTATACCCTCTTTTTCATTCATCCTTAGGTTACAATAGTAGTCCTTTTAACACTTAAAAGGATGGCCTAATTAAACTCTTTAATAGGCCTTTTTTTATCCTGTGCGTATAGAGGTTTTATGTTATATTCGCATAAACCTTTTCTATTATGCTTTTCTACTCTTTAGATTCCAAGCCCAATTAGCATTTTCTCTTTTTTCTTTACTAAGCCTTAATGACATCTCACATCAATAAATATCATGCATTTTACTTCGAACTTGAATTTTTTACGTGTGTGACCCTTTGTACTTGTGGAATAAGTTAGCAATAGATAAGTAAATTAGAACCCAAGTAGAATTAGGATTCTAGGATTTCAACCCTTTGAAATCATTATTAATTCTCAACTAAAAAA
>CANXYI010771620.1:0-11393 GCA_948208565.1 Hura crepitans | reverse complement strand
CACATTAAGAAAGGAGATACATAGGTGGTGGAACAATGCTAGTATGATAATTAGACAGGGTAAGAACTCATGACTTTCCAAAATGATAATATGACTACCTTGATAGATAATCAAAGATGAGAACTTAAAGAAGGTAAAGGAAAATTTTAACAAGTATACATAATAAGTTCTTATGTGTTTACATGCAGTAGAGTACATAGTATGTTTGGTTAAATTCACCACTGAGTGTATACTCAGTGTATCGGGTTTTCGATGCACAGTTGGTAGATATATGGAGGATATGAAGTAGACAATCAATAGTGTAGTCGATGACTGTCTGGGTATGATATTACATGATTAGATTATGTGCTATAAGCAATAGAGGCACTCATGCATGTTATTGTGGGTTGATTGGGTGTTAGAATGCTTGGTATTACTAGGATAGTAACCTACGATAACAAGAACTGAATTGGTAGCTGAAAATAAAGCCTAAGCTAATAATTGACTGTGAGATCCAGCATGTGAGTGTCACATAGCTAATAGAAATGCCTTAGACACTAGGAGCTATTATCGGGAAACTAGAGACTGTATAGGAGAAATATAAGTAGGAGTTAACTGAAAGGCCTCTACAGAAATCCAAGGATGGGTGACCTCATGGGAAGTAGCACGTCTTACCTATTTTCAGTGGGAATATAAAATGGTGAAATAGAAAATATCACATATAAGATTTAATTAAATTAAGAAATGTTAGTTAGGATTTTTGAATAGAATTAATGAACTTATATGGTAAATTAGATGTAAGGGTTGGATAGGATGTGGTAATTTATGATGCAAGGGATTGAGGTGATGGAAAAGAAAATAGGTTGATAAATTAATAAGGAAAAAATGTACCAAATGAATAGTGACGGCTACATAAAAATGACCTGTAACTATCCTAAAATTTACGATGACTTCTAACTGTCTGAAAAAATATGATCGAATAAAATAAAATAAAATCTATGTCTTTTTAGTTCGAATATAACTAGAGTAAATATTTGACAGAAGAAAAAAAATTAATTCGATTGAATTAAAGCCAGAATGGTATACTGAGCTGATAAATTATTACAAGGCTAAAGAAATAAATTAGAAAGGATAAAGAAAAAAATTAATTAATGCACAATAAAATATGGATAAAGTTAAGGAAAAATTTATTTATGAATATACCAAAAAGGGGTTTATAAACAAAGAGGTTGAAAGACATGAATATAGAATAATTACCGTTAGGAATTCTAGAAGGTAAATGGCTAAATCAGTTTATGGTACATAACAAAGGGAATGTTTCTATAAACACAGTAATTATGAGAATAAGCCACTAGAATTGGGAACTAAGTTATGGGAATGAAATGTAGCAAATGAATAGAATAAAATCCTTGGAATGGAATTCTTGTAACATACAAAAATGAGATAAATAGGGATATTAGCAATAGACAATTTTATAAAAGTAATGACAAAAGTGAAACTAGAATTAAGAAAATGACAACTTGAGTTAACCCAAGAGTAGTGAATGGTATTTAACTGACAAATGAACCAAAAAGGTATCGAGAATGCAATATTTTCTATTGGATCAACTAGATAATCAATGCAATGGATATGAAAGATAACTGAAAAAGAAAATCTAAAAATTTCTAGGTACTTATACACTGGATAGGTTGACCGGTTAACTAGGGATTAGCAGTTGCTAGAGGCTGAGTTTGTATGGATTTTAGGCTGTGTATGGCGGATGCAGTTGCTAAGCATTGATTTCAGCCTGCATGCTTTATAGGGATATGATTTGCAAATATTGGGAGTGGTCTATAAATGGGTCCCTAGCATATCTGCTAGTCTAGTATTAGGAGTGGTCTATAAAAGGGTCCCTAGAGTATTAGATGATGGTTGTATACAGACGCTGAGGTTTATAATGCAGGCCATGGTATAGTTTTGCTTCTTGTCCGATTCTCAGACTATAGGTTGGGTTGGTGCAGCAACCGAGGCCCAAAATAAGGGCTATTGCACATTGTGATCTTATTATCCAGTGGCTGGGAGTTCTTTCTAAACCTATAGGGATAAATGACAAATAAAAGAATTTGAACAGACTTAATGATAGTAATGAAAAATCTGAGGCATAAATTACTTTAGTGGAAATAATCTATGAGTAAATGTACTAAGACCAAAGAGTAATTTGTAAAGGCCAAAATTAAATAAACGTATGAAATCTTAACGAGATTTCCTAAAAAGATGAAGGACTGAGGAAATAGTAAATGGATAGGAAATCACTTTAAAGAAATTGGTTAAGCCATGCAAATAATGAAAACTAGATATAGTAAGGATAGCTAGAATAGAAAAATGTCAGTAAGAATAATAATTAAGTGATAATGAATCAATATCTAGTAGTGGAACATCATGTGAAACCATGGGTTATGATAAGAATAAAGGTATAATTGAAAGGGTAAGCTTATAAAAAGGAAAAATAGAAGGATTAGAAATTATAAAAAGATGTAACTAAAAGGTATTATGTGCTTGCATGCGATAGTTATTATATGGTATGTTTGGTTAAATTCACCATTGAATGTATACTCAGCGTATCGGGTTTTCAATGCGCAGGTGGTAGATTTGGGAAGATGTGAAGCAGACAATTAGCAGTGCAGTCGACGACTATTTAGGTATGATATTATGTGGTTGGATTACATGGTATGAATGAGTAGAGGCACTCTTGCATATTATTATGAGTAAATAGGGTGATAGAATACTAGAATTGTTAGCACTGTAATCTATAATAGTAGGAAACAAGTTTATAGCTATAACAACATACTAGACCGATATTTAGCTGTGAGATTAGGCGTTTGAGTGTCATATGCCTAGCAGGATTATTTCAGACCATAGGAGCTATTAAAGGAAAATTTTAGATTGATGTATGAATGATTAGGTAAAAGTTAAATTAGAGGCCTTAGGGGAAATCCAAGGATGGGTGACCTCATGAGAGGTAGCACCTTTGTTTAGTTTCTATGAGGAATGGACAGGGGGTGTTACACTAGCTTCTGACATGGTGGCAATTCTAGCAACTCATCTAGAAACATGTGAAGGAAATTAAACACATCAGGTATATGATCCAAGCTAGATGTTTAAACACTAGTATCTATCACTAAGGCTAAGAAAAGCTTCACATCCCTTTAGAATGAGTCTCCTGGCTGTTATAGCTAAAATCACATTATATAGGGAGTCTCTATTACCCACAACAATCACCTGTCACCCATCTAAGGTCTGAAGACTTAACCTCTTCTTCTCATAATCAGTATCTGCTCGGTGCTCTGACAACCAGTCCATACCCAGTATGACATCAAACTCATGGAAGGGTAGCTCTATTAGGTCTGCTGGGAAGGTCTGAGCATGAATTATTAAGGGATAGTGTCAATAGACAGTGTTCACTATCACACTCTGACCTCTCAAGTTACTCACTTGAATATCTAAGTCTATAGGTTTCGGTTCAAGCCCTCTATCTCGTGCTTGTGTGGTGCATATGTATGAGTGTGTGGATCCAGGATTTATCAAAGCTAGTATAGGAGCATCAAATAAAAGAAATGTACCAACTACAATGTCTGAAGCCTCCATTTCCTCCTAGGCATGAATGGCATACTATCGTGCCAGAGCTCTAGCCTTTGGTCTACCCCTCTAGTTAGTGGTAGGCTTGTCATGTCTCGGCTGTCTCAAAGGTCTAATAGCCATGGCTACCACTGAAGCCTATATCTGTATAGCTTCTATCTGCCTCTAAGGGCACTCTCTTTAAAAGTGATCCTAAGCTCTACAAATGAAACACTTGCCTCTCTTATATTGCTAACACTAGCCCTAATGCTTCCTTTGACAGCTTCCACAAGTAAGGGGTGCACTCCTAGTAGTAGATACGGATGCACTAGAAGCCTACTGTGATGGAGGTGGTCAAGGTTTAGGAGGATACTCCTGACCAGTCCTCTGTGATTGCTAGCCTGACTACCTCTGAGACTGCTGGCTAGGCTAGAAGTCCCTCTACCTCTTGCTCCCACCTAGAGCTGAACTAGTCTGGCCCGCTGTAAAAAGGCCTCTTCCTTTGATACAACTCCTTCACTTGCAACATCTCTTCCATATCATAAGCTGCTGCAACTAACTTTGAGAAGTCTATGATCTTTAAAGTCGAGATCTGCATCCTTAACTCTACATTAAGGCCCTTCTTGAACCTCTTGCACTTCTCCTCATCATTTGATAGGAATTCTACTGTATACCTACTCAGATCTTTCTCGTACTCTAAAACTGATCTCTTACCTTGCTTTAAGTCAAAGAACTCCTATCTTTTCTTATCTTTGTAGGAATTAGGAAAGTACTGCTTCTTAAACTCTTTTAAAAAGAACTCCCAAGTTAACTTAGTAGCTGTCTTCCTCTTCTTTAATCTATCCCACCAATGATAAGCTTCCTCCTATAATAAAGATGTAGAGCACTTTAAGTACTTCTCCTTAGAACACTCCAACTCCTCCAGTATTCTGGTGGTCCATTCTAACTAATACTCAGCTTTTGCTGCATCATTCTCCCTTGAGCCTAAAAAATCCACAACCCCTATTTTTTTGACCCTCTCTAAATATGTCTTCTGTATAACTAGTGGAGGTAGAAGAGGTGCAATAGGGACTGAAGCTGGTGCTGCAGTGTGCCTCAACAAATCTACAATCTACTGTAGCAATACGGGTAAGGCTTGTGCTTGAGGCTGAGGTGGCAACTGATAGCCAGCATCACTTAGCTCTGGAGTGGCTACACTTACTTTTGATATGTGAATAGTGGTCGATGCATGGCTAGACATCTCTTACCCTCTCTCTAGTAGGGTCTGCTCACTCATCTAGGTAAATTGTACCAAATATAATTATCAGCATCAGATAGTGTAGCTTGACTCAAAACAACACCCTAGACTTATGCACTCATGTATAAAATGCCTAGAAATGCCTAAACCTACTCTTATATCACTAAATGTAACACTCCCTACCCATTTCTATAGGAAACAAGCAAGGCATGCTACTTCCTGTGAGGTTACCCATCCTTGGATTTCCCCAGGGGCCTTTCATTCAACTTTTACCTAAGTTTGACTTTCTTTGACTAAGTCTACCCCTTATGTATTTCTATTTACTTATCCTTTTTATTACTGCCTATTTTAGTTAGATAAAACCTCAATATAAGACTATCAGACATTTATAGACAATCGGGCAACATAACGGCTACTCGAGTTAAAAATCCCAAGTTTACCTACAAAAAAGAGCATTTCTAGACCTATTTCCCATCACTTCTTCTTTTTGGACCCTTCTAGTCCTCCAGATCATAACCAACATTAAGCCATACACAATACACAGAACACAGGGTCTCAGACCCATCAACACACAGTTATACACAAGCAGATTAATATTTACAGACAAAACTATACACATATATAAGTTCTTAAATATCAATTTAGCTTACAACCCATAACCCACTCTAGTCTAGTATACATGAGTGCATACTACCATAACTCAAAAGGAAAAGCAAAATACCAAAAGACTCGACATCAGCTACACTAGAGATGTCTAGTACTGATCGGCACTCGCTCTACTTCCTGCGCATTGGAGTACCGACACGCTGAGTATAAAACTTAGTGGTGGAATAGATAAAATATAATATGTCAGAAATGCAACATGCCATATTCCATACACATAGCAATCACCCTAATTCTTCTAAGCCCAGTTTATTTTCAAGTTTAGTTAACTAATTTATCCTTCAGTCCAGTTTATTATAACACAGGCCTATGATAGACATACAACCCTTTAAAACACTAAGTAGTAGGAACTATCCTGTGTAGTGGCCTACATTTTGGACCTAAGTAGCTGCACCTACCTCGCTTGATAGTAAGGATCTATCCATAGACCTCCTAATACTAGACTAGCAGATAGTAAGGATCAGTCCGTAGACCTCCTTATATCTACAATCACACCAATAACACTCATAGGTGGATAGCAGGGATTAGCCCCATGGGACCTCCCAATATCCACTAACAGACAAAGGGGTAGCAGGGATCAGCCTAGGTGGACCTCCCAATACCCTACTGTGTAAGGTTCATTTTAGAACCTTGGCGATTGCACCCACCATAACCAACACACAATAGTGGCCCTAGAAGGACCAAATTGCCTAGCAACTACCAACTCCCTAGTTGATCGGTCAACCCATCCAGTGGGTGTCTAATTGATGGGCCATTGACTAAATTAGACCATTAATCTTTATATTGCTGATTTCCAAATCCCTTATATTACTAAGTTGCATATTATGACAAAATGGATACAAAATATCACAATTTTGCCTACGGTCGCAAAGTTATTATTCATTTGGTAACTGTACGAGATTAACACCATTCATTTGGTAATTTTTATATGTCGTGCCTTTCTAATACTACCCCATGCCAAGTCTAACTTCCATCCTTTCCTTACTTATCCATTTATAACCTATAATTACATTTCAAAACATAAAGTCGTGCCATATTATCACTCATTTTGTACTTATATCATTAAGCCACTAATTTACCCAAATTACATGCCAATTTTGCTACTACAAATGTCTATTTCTAAATTAGGATTTATGTACTTCATAACCTCACCATTTCATCACTTAGCATGCCATAACCATGTTTACACATACCATGCTCTATTACGATACATTTCGGCCAACACTTATTCATACACATCCATGTGCATTTCTTCTCAATTTAATAAGCCAAACCTAATAATTTAATGCCAATAACATAACTATAACACCATTTCACTCAATTACCATGCATACACCCAAATTCATGCATTTCCATCCATGGTTCATACACACAATCATGCCAAACACAAGGACATACAACATTTGAGTCTATTCCACACACCTAGGGTGTGAGAACACCCTTTTATCCACCACTTTTGGGCTTTTTTCCTTATTTTTCTTCACTTGGATACTTAAATCCTAAACATAGAAAATTTTACCTTAGAAAAATTCTCAAAATTTATCTAGAGGTCTAAATTGAAATCTAAAACTATGGTGATTCTTAGAATACCCTAATCTACCTATATCAAAAATAAAAATTGAGTTTGGACCACTTACACACAAATTTGTCACTATTCACCCAAGTGACATATCTCCCAAATTAAGTCTCTTTTCTAAATTCTATTTGAAGAAATAGAATCTACAAACTGTGGAGGTTTGATTTCATATAATTTTTGTAGGAATTGGAGGAGAGAGAAGAGAGAAAAATGAAGAAAAATAATAGAGGAGAGAAAAGGTTAGCATCGACCAAAAGAGGATCTCAAGGTTAAAGATCGCTTGGTGGCACATGTGAGGTTCCCACATGTGTAACCCCTTATGTGTGGGTGGGTGGCTACCTTGGATTGCGACACGTGGCGATCTAAGGGCTAGAATTGATTTATGGCATTTTTGGCTTAAAAAATTCCTAGAAAATTCTTTGCACCTCTAAAAATTCTCATTTTAGTTTTAAAAATCCTTGATTAGTGTAACTAAGGCCCACGTAAAATTTCAAGTCAAAATTCAACAGTTGACTTTTTGACATTATTCACTCGCCAGAATAAAATATTAAAAAAAAATATCTAATGACCTCAGAAAATTATAATTCCTTCCCCACCATACTCATTGGAATTTTTGAGGTTCAGGTTATGGTATTTTTGAGTCAGTCCGGGCACATCTCGGGGTTGTCTTGGCACAAACTCATTTTATCTCTTCATCCACTAGTTCTTGACCCGAAATGATTTATTGGTTTTGCTAAATTTTTGAATTCATTCATTTTACCTATTTTCAGGCCCGTCAAAGTTTTATGATCAATATGCCAGTTGTTGGATTTGTAACGATGCGCCACACCACAGGGAACATCACTCGAGCCCAGAAGGTACTGTTTGTAAGACCTTGACTTATGGTCATTACAATTTATGTGTATATGTAAGTGTAATGTGAAATTAAGGATGAAATATTATCAAATGAATGATTTGTATATGATTTAAATGTTAATTAAGTTAAAAAAATAAAATGTTATGCATGTATATCTTTTATGCTTGAATGGTATGCCATTATGTATATTGACCATGCATGAGTCATTGAGAGTATGCATGATGTATGATATAAAGTGAAAATCACAGATGTGTAACTAGGTGTCTAATTAAGAAAGTGGAATGAAAATTATGTTGAAATTGCATAAAAAAGGTGTACAAATGTAAATAGCTGAATGAGTAGAAAATTTGAAAATTAAGTATGTGTTTGTGAAATTGAAAAGATTTATGGATGATGAAATACAATTATGCAATAATATGGTGATTATGAAATTGAAAGTAGTATAACATGTATGTAACTTGAATAAGTATAGTATGAAATAAGAATGAGCATGTTGTTCTGATTATGACTTATTCACTTGTATAGTGAATTTAATTATGAAATTGAAATTCATGAGAAAAACCCATAGAGGGATGGCTATCTATGAGTGGAATTAATCTACACTAAAATGGTTATATATAGATAAAAGGAAATGTAAAAGCATAATATTAGCCATATAATGTATATGGAACTAAATAAAACTTAAATATATTCCATATGTGTTAGACAACCTACTAGATAGGTTAATTAGACAACTAGGGAGTTTAATAGCTATTAAGACCCTTTGGTTTTATATTCATTGCTAGTGCAATGGCAGGTAAGGTCCAAAAATGGCCACTACACATATTTATGTCTATTGAATTAGACACACATTTTATTACTAGTGCAGTAGTAGGTGAGGTTTAGAAAGGGCAATTGCACACATATATATCCATTGACATATATGTATATTTTTTTATTACTACTACTGCAGTAAGGAGTTCTGAAAAGGGCCACTACAAATATATCCATTGTAGGTCCAGAATGTGAGTCACTGCACATTTTGTGAGACCTTTATTGTTAATATCCAATTATCTAGTATGATGATTTATGTCTATAAAGTATAGGCTAAACAAATAAATAATCTAGTTAAAAATAGAGGAAAAAAATATTAAGATGACTTAAGATAATAATGGAATAATATGTTTATTGGTGTGACATAATTGTATGAATTGAATTTGCTATACTACTTGTACTCAAAATATGCATACATATCATGCAAGAATTGCATTATCACTATACATGTTTTGATTGTGTAGTTTAGTATAATTCATTGAATACAATATTAAGCTTTATGCTTAACGCATCATTATTTTGCAATGCACAAGTAGTAAATAACAGAACAATGAACAACCTCAGCAAGACAGTGTAAATCAAGGCAACAATATCTTTTGGTATAATTTCTTGTACATATTATGTGTTGTAATACATATAAAAAAAGGCACTCATGTGTAATCCTAAGGGAATGGGCCTAAGCTAGAATATGTATCATTTTGTAACCTATATAAGTATTTTATATGTATTTATAAGTAAGCACGTATGATTACCCCATGGATGAGACAACTTGTGTGGATGTGTTGTGTGATTGTGAAAATGGTGGATGTTAGAGGATTTAGAATGATCAGAAGGATTAGGAGATGTGTTGTGATGATGTTATGTTATAAAAGTGTTGATTTCTTGCAAGTTACTATTTAGGCTAGTGTCAATGAACAACTGTTATGCTACTAGATTTTGGACATGATGATCCCAATTAGTATATGTTAATTATGCTTGGTTATGTGAGAATTTAAGAAATAATACATGTCTAAACATTGCTTAATAAAGAATTTAAGTCAATAAAATATTATAAGTAACATGAATTGGAAAAAGGGATGGATTCAGGTGTGAGTGTCACCTCTCATTTGGGTTTGGTGATCGAATTAGATTAATATCGACATCATTTTTTTATGTATTATTAACATCATAAGCCCATTTCATCATAATCACATTAGGTTTAATTCTTACATTGCATTTACATAGTGTAACCCTTGTAAGTCGAGGCTCCGTGAATAGTACCACTGAGGGTAAAAAGTGTTCCCAGAGTGTGGAATCTCCTTTATGAGGCTCGAGGCAAGGGTACTGGTCATGAAACATCAAGGGGGCCATACAATGATGAAATGCACTTAATTTAAAGATTTAGCAGAGCTAATAAATTATTTTAGGCTATAAGCTAGTGGGCTATAGGCTCAAATGCAGTCGAGGAGAGAATGACTTAGGATGTGCTTGGACAAACTTGAAAATACCATACCCTAAAGGTTAAAAATTCCCTTAAGTTCATTAGTGAAATAAATTTTGAATTTTGAGGTCATTTGTAAATTTTCTTAATTTTGAGCTTTATATGTAAATTGAGGTAATTGGTTAACTATCTTGTTAGTGGAATTTGGCCGTGAAATTTTACAAGCCTCTAAATGGGACTAATCGAGGAGTTTTAAAAGGAATGTAATAATTTTTGCAGGTCTGTGTGATTTTTAAAAATTCCCCTAAGTTTTTACCAAAATTATGCTTTTTCAAGATGCTTAGGTGGCATGTGATCCCACCTTAGCCACTATATAACCCCCTAGTGACACCTAAATGGCCACATGGCAAGTGCCACTCACCACCTTTTCTTTTCTCCTTCTTCCTTCATCCACTATCCTGATGCCATTTCTCCCTTCCATCCACCATTTTGTTTCTTTTTGTAAGCTTTTCTCTTACCAATTTCCACTAAAAATCATGTTAATATGGTAAGAATTGAATTGTGAAGGAGTTGGAATCCATAGGAGCCCCTAAAGCTTAAAGAAATTCAAGGATTCACCTAGTGTACATCTAAAGGGTGCTAAGAACCAACTTTTGATGTGTAAGTGTTTCTACCCTTTTTAATTTATTTCCTAGAGGACTTTCTCATTTTAAGAGTGCCTATAGTCTTAGAATTTGATTTGGGGACTTATGTGACTTTTCAAGGAATTTTGAATAGGACATGTTATGCATGGAATAGTGAAGAAAAGTGAAGTGTACTTTAGCCTCTTTCCAGCTTAAAGTGTGGAATAGGTCTCCTTTGATAGGAAGGTATGTGAATTTAAGACATTCAAAACATGGACCTTGAATTTCAAGTGTGATAGGTGTAGAAATATTGTATGGAAATGATGGCAAACATAGCTAAAGTGTGTGTAATGGTGAATTAGGCATTTACTTATGTTAATTATATGTGAAATGAATGCTTGGAATGATAATTGGGTGAAAAAGATGCAGTGAGGGACTTGGCCCTCATTTGGCCAAAAGGTAGGCATAGTGGTGTGTGTGTGTATGACTTGTTACGCTGAGTTTAGCATGGTATCTAAGGTGCGTGAATGGAAATTGTATGAAGTATAAGTGATATGGTGAAATTAAGAATGGTGGTGATAGGCCTTAATGTAGCTGAGAGGTTGCTTGGTAAGGGGACTCCGTGTATGGTA
>CANXYI010771576.1:0-18051 GCA_948208565.1 Hura crepitans | reverse complement strand
CCAGTATTGAGACTTTAGATTTAAGTACATCTTCATACTACTAGGGTGCATAGAATAAGGAGCTTTATATACCTCCTTCAGTATCTATAACTTCAGGTTATCTGTATTAGGTACACATAACTTACCCTGATAATACAGACATTCATCTTCACTTAATTTAAATCCTATTGCCTTCCTCTCTTTGACTTTACCCACAATTTGTCTTAACTGTTCATCCTTCACCTGAGCTTCCTTTATCTGTTGCTTGAAATCTAGTTTAATCTGAAGTTTAGTTAGGATAGCATCTTCCACTGTGTATTGTAATCTAGCATTCATAACTTTCATAGTTATCATGAATTTCTTACTCAAAGCATCTGCCACCATATTAGCTTTTCCTAGGTGGTAATCTATCAAATAATCATAATCTTTGATCAACTCCAACCATTTTCTCTATCTTAGGTTTAACTCTCTCTGAGTAAGGATATATTTCAAGCTCTTGTGTCTGTGTAGATATAACACTTCTCACCATATAGATAATGCCTCTAAATTTTCAAAGCAAACATAATAATAGCTAACTTTAAGTCATGAGTATGGTAGTTCCTCTCATGAGGTTTCAACTGTCTCGAAGCATAGGCTACCACTTTTCCTTCTTGCATCAATACACAACCTAATCCATTAAGTGAGGCATCACTATGCACAATAAAGTTCTTACCCTGTTTAGGTTGAATTAGGATAAGAGCTTCTATCAATATCTCCTTCAACTTGTCAAAACTTTCTTGACATCTGGCACCCCACTCAAATTTCACATTCTTGCTAATCAATCTAGTCATAGGGGCTACAATCATAGAAAATTCTTTCACAAATCTTCTGTAGTACCTAGCTAAACCCAAAAAACTTATATCTCTATCACATTCCTCGAAGGTTCCCATTCTAATAATACTTTAACCTTGCTAAGATATACTTTGATACCTTTATTGATATTACATGTCTCAGCAAAGCTACTTCATTCAGCTAGAATTCACATTTACTGAACTTGGCATATAGTTGTATCTCCCTTAGAGTCTATAGCACAACTCTAAGATGCATTTCATGTTCTTCTCTAGTCCTAGAGTACACTAAGATATCATCAATAAACACCACAACCAACTGATCTAGGTATGGTTGGAACACTCTGTTTATTAGATCCATAAAAGCTACTAGGGCATTAGTGAGCCCAAATGGCATCACTAAGAACTCATAATGCCCATATCGAGTCTTAAAATCAGTTTTAGGAATATCAGCTTCCTTAATTCTAAACTGTTGATACCCGTATCTCAAATCAATCTTGGAAAATAAACTTCCTCCTTTCAACTAGTAAAAAAGATCATATATTCTTAGTAAGGGATATTTATTTTTTACTGTTACTTTATTCAGATGTCTATAATTAATGCACAATCAAAGTGACCTATCTTTCCTTTTCACAAACAAAATAAGGGCTCCCCAAGGTAAAGTACTGGGTATAATGAACCTTTATCTAACAAATCTTGCAACTGCACCTTCAGTTCTTTAAACTCAGTAGGTGCCATTCTATAGGTGGTAATAGATATAGAAGTTGTACCAAGATACACCTTAATCTCAAAATTAAGCTCTCTCTATAGAGGCAACCCTGGCAACTCATTAGGAAACACATCAGGAAATTCATAAACTATTGGGATCTGTTCAAGATTTAGGGTGGAAGTACTGGTGTTAATGACATGTGCTAGGTAGGCTTTACACCCTTTACGAATGAGTTTTCTTACTATAGCAATTGAGATGAGATTTTTTGAATGTTGTCTCTCACCTACAAATGTCACTGTCTATCCCTCTGTAGTTTGAAGGGTCAGGTTCTTATGTTTGTAATCCACTATAGCCTAGTGTTTAGACAACTAATCCATTCCCAAAATCACATCAAATTCATAAAAGTAACTCAATTAAATCCACATGAAATAGACATTCCTAGATTATTAAAGGACGTTGCCTACACACCCTGTTCACATTCACACTCTATCCTATAGGATTACTAACTTGAATGTCTATGTTCACATGCTTAGATTTTAGTCCCCTATGATGTCCTTGTGTGGTACATATATAAGAATATGTAGATCTTGGGTCTATCAATGCCAAAACTAGAGCATCAAATAAGTGAAATGTACCAATAATGACATATAAGGCTGCTGCCTCTTCCGGGCCTTAACAGCATATTACCTCACTAATGCACAGGCTTTTAATCATGTCCCCTAACTAGCACTAGGTTAATTTCCTCTACCTTGCCTTTATCCTTTACTCTGAGATGCTGCTACAAATGCCTGAGCATAGGTACCTTCTAGCTATCTTTGATAACACTCTCTTTAATAATGATCTCGGGCACTACAAGTAAAGCATTCTCCTTTCCTAAGTAACCAACATTGCCCCCAATGTCTCTTCTTACAAGTATTGCAAGTCGAGGGTCCATTCCTAGTACTTGCTACTCTAGAAGCACTAGTAGCTCATGGAAGTGGTCGAGGTCTAACTATAGAAGCTTACCCAAATCTCTGAGATTGTGTCTGCCTCTATGCCTAATACACTAATTGAGATTGAGACTGTGTTTCTCTTCTTCTCTTGCTACCACCTAAGGTTGCACTAGATTGCTTAGCAGTGAGCTATCTCTTCCTCTAAAAGAAGGCTCTCTTGTCTTATACCATCTTTCCATATTATTTGTATATGCCACTAACACTGTAAAATTTTTAACCCTCGAGTTAGCTATCTACATCCTAAATTCTACATTCAAGCCTTTTAAAAATCTCTTATATTTCTCCTCTTCATTAGGAATGAACTCCTCAGCATATCTTATCAATATGGTAATATCCTTCTCGTACTCTGACACTGTTCTCCTACCCTATCTTAGATCTAAGAAATCCTATCTCTTCTAAAATGTACCTTTTATTGAACTCTATTAAAAAGAATTCCTAGGTGAGATATATTACTTCTTTCCTCTTCTTAATAGTATCCCACCAATGAAATGCTTCTTCCTGAAGGAGAGAAGTTGTACACTTTAAGCTATCTTCCTCTAAACACTCTAGCTATTCTAGAATTCTGAAGGTTCTCTCTAACTAGTACTCTACTCATGTTGTATCATCCTACTTTGTACCAAAAAAATCTATAGCTTCTATCTTTTTAATCCTCTTTAAAGGTGTCTTCTATAAAGGAACTGCTGGTGGTAGAGGTGCTGGAGCTAGTAGAGGAGGTGGAATAGTAGCTGCAAGAGTATGTCTTAGCATATCCATTATCTGCTATAATAGTGCTAGGAATTCTCATCTGTGGCTATGGCTACTATGTAGCATCACTAGGTTCTGGTATGGCTATACTGCCAGCTCCACCTAAATTATGGTAGAGGCATAACTAGCCACTTCCTCTTCCCTGTCTTTGGTATTTGATCACTCATCTTGATCAACTACAAAAAAAAAAACAAAACTTATCAGCCTCTAAGTAGTGTAGTAGTTTAAAGAAAACAACTTTAGACATTGGCACTTATGTAAAACACCTAGGAACATATAATATATGCTCTGATACCACCCAATGTGACACCCTCTACTAGAATACCTAAGAAATCCGACAGGTGATGCACTTCCTACCAGCTCACCCATCCTAGATTGCTCTAAGTGTGCACTCTTTAACTCTTAAAGACTATTTTAAAACTTTATCAGATTTTGCTTAGGTTTTTACTCTAACACTTAAACATGTTCATATATGGTATGACAAACCTAGAAAACACATTCTAGACATTTTACATGTTACAAAAAAATTGGGTAGCACAATGGCTACCTGGATGACATATCAAAATTTTTTTCACATATAAAAGCACTTTTAATAACAACAGTATCCTTCTATCTCCTTTAGGACCCTTCTAGTCCCCTAATCAGTAGTAGCACATAGCAATAATACATCATAATCATATAAGGCCTCAAGCCTACAATTATCAGAAATAATTAAGCAAGCCATCCAGATAAACCACCTATTTATATACATCACACCTATCCTTTTTATATACAGACATAAGTAGCCCCTAAGCATGCTAAACCCATACCTTATAGTGTTTACATAAGTGCTAGCTTAACAAAACAAAGGAAAAATATGCTATATACCTTTCAAAGTTTATGCTACTACACTGCATGATCTCCAAGGCTGAACTACTTATCTTTACAACCTGCGCACCAAAACATTGGTATGTTGAGTATAAAACTCAGTGGTGAACTTAATGCATTTAAAACATGTTATATGCAATGGTTTACATGCAATAATAATATAACAGTCAATATGCAGTGTGTGGATGGTATATCAATTAATTCATGCAATTTAGGTGATTTGCCACATTTTCCTACTAATTACCATAATGCCACTATGATGATTTCAATTAAATTAATTATTCAATAAGTTGCCATCAATCAATTATATATTAATTCAATTTAAATTTAATAGGCCCGACTAGATAGGCTACACCTAAGACAATGGACCAAGAGGGAACTGATAAGCTATGCAATGGCCTATATTTTAGACCTCAATTGGTGCATCGGCCTAGTCTGATAGCAAGGATTAGCTCACTTGATTCTTTTAATACTAGACAAGGGATAGCAAGGATCAGTTTATAAACCTCCCAATATCTCACAAAAATTAACCACCAATCACATTGTGGATAGTAGGGATCAGTCTGTAGACTTTTAAATATCCAAAAAATCACAGTAAGAACTTCAGTGGATAGCAGGGATTAGTTCATAGACCTCCCAATATACAAATAATCATCAACATCAATCACTTCCAAAGGATAGCAGGGATCAGTCTATAGACCTCCCAATATCTAGAAAATCACAGTAATTATCTAGCAGCTACTAATCCCTAAGTTGACTGGTCAATTTATCCAGTGGGTGTCTAACTAATGGGCCATATGACCTTATTTTATGTCTATTTATTTACTGATCATCGTATTATAATATTTAAAAGTGAAAAATAGACAGTTACAATTTTATTTTGACAGTCAAAATTTGACTTGAACAATTATAGGTCACTTTTAGTCGTACTGGACAGTTACGAGTCAATTTTTTTAAGTCATTTTAGGGTACTTTCTTAGGCATAATTAAGTTCACATCAAGTCTAGTATAATCCATTATTTTAAACCCAATTATATCTATGTTCAAGACTACACACAATGTATAAATTTTTGGGTCCTTTTACTAAACAATTTTAGGTCATTTTCATATTTTGCTTAGGCTATTATAGGTGAAAAATAGGTCTTTTTCATGTCATTTTCCTATGCCAATTGCACCCATTTTCATTCATGATTATAGGCCTAAAGATGCCTCAAATTATATATACTGAATGACCTTAGAAGAGATTTCAAATTTATGTCATATAAACCTTACAAAATAACCAAACTTAAGGTTCCAATTTCATACTAGTTTAAGTCCATATTGAGGCCAATTTCACTATGCTATTTTAGGCCATTTTTAAATCTCTTTTTGACTACTTTCCCAACTTAAATTTCTTGCCAATATTCATATATTTTTCATGTGTTATTGCTCATACATGTTCACCTATCTCATGCCAAGTGCACATTACACAACACATGCCAATTATGCCATGCCATTTTCACACACATACCATAGCATAGCATACTTACCATGCAAAATTTGTCTTGCATACCTCTCGGCCAATGCTTACCAATGGCCATATACATGTTTTTCTTCTCATTCAACTATACATACCCATACAATGACATCATTTAAGCATGCATATGCACACATTATACATATATCATGCCAACCAAGCCATAGCATGCCTTGTACATGCCTCGGCCATACCATGCACACAAGCTTTGTTTCACCAAATTCACCACATATACCTATAATGCCATTCCTAACATACCTATTTCCATTCAATTTTCTTATTAAAACACCATACACATGCCTTGCCACTCAAGGCTACCTAAGGAAGCTCTCGACCAAAGATAGAAATGCTACTAAAATTCCCTCTTTCACCATACACATACACCATTCATAATTTCCATATCAAACACACTAAAAACTATCCACTCTCCACTTAATTCAAGCCATTCACATGCCAAACACACACACATAAACCTCTCAGCCAAATAAGGTTATTACCCTTCCATTCATTCTTTTCCCCAATTCACCACACAAATTATGTACTTAACATGGAATAAGTTTCAATGTAAGTAGAGGATACCATTACACACATCCTAACCATTAAAATCGCTAATTCCATACACATTTGCTATACCTTTTGTACATAAATTGCAATTGGCATGCTTAAAACACATCAAATTCACATACCTTTCTCAATTTCTAGCCTTTTTTCTCACTTTAGATACCTTAACTCCTTATTTCTCCTTGTTTTGCTTTGTCACATACATAGCCACGACATAGCTTAGAAAATTTCCCCAAGAATTCCATAGTCTGCCAATTAGATTTTTATGAACATAAGCACTCTTAGAATGGAAAAATCCTCTTAGAAATAAAATAAAAAAGGGAGGAAATACTTACACAAAGTTGGTTTCCAAGCACCCCTTTATGTATACTTAGCCTTTCTTAAATTTTCTTGGATTTTATGGCGACCTATTACTTCCAAACTCTTTAAGGACCAT
Source organism: Hura crepitans (assembly GCA_948208565.1). Classification (NCBI taxonomy): domain Eukaryota; kingdom Viridiplantae; phylum Streptophyta; class Magnoliopsida; order Malpighiales; family Euphorbiaceae; genus Hura; species Hura crepitans. Next base: position 11,420 of record CANXYI010771576.1, on the reverse strand, counting down.
TTTACAACTTATTAATGGGATTTTAGTGTGAATTAGTGGTTGGTTTAGGCTTGAGAAGCCATAAAAATAGAGGAGTAATGATAGAGATAGCTTCAAGAATGAGAGGAAGAAGAAAGGAAGAAAGTGGAGGTGGGTGGGGTGGTCATGCCAAGTAGGTAGCTAGGTGTCACAAAAGAGCTTTTATAGTGGCTCAAGTAGCGTAATGAGTCACCTAAGTGCCTCAAAATTACTCGATTTTCATAGAAACTTTAGAGAATTTTAAAAATTCACTTAAACCTCTAAAAATCATCGCATTTGTTTTAAAATTCCAAGATTAGTCCTATTTAGAGGCTCATAAAACTTCACACCAAATTCCCTCGATATGATAGTTAACTAATTGCCTCAATTTATATGCAAAATCAAAAATTAAGAAAAAGCTACAAAAGACCTCAAAATTTAAAAATTCCTTCAACAATAGACTCAAGGGAATTTTTGACCTTCTAGGTGTGGCATTTTTATGTTTGTCTAGTCACATCCCAGATCATTCCTATCTCGAATCTATCTAGATCTTTTTTAATTAAGTCATTTTCATCATTTTCAAGCCCCTTAAAGTTTCATGACTAGTACACCATAGCTCAGGCCTCGTGAAGGTGACCCGACACTTTAGGCACACTTTTTAAGCCTTAAAAGGTACTATTCATAAAGCCTTGACTCCTAAGCATCACAAAATGCCTTACTTGTTAGCAAGTAAAAGCAGAGCATCGAGTTCCATTTGTATTGCTTCATCTTATAGCAATTTCAAAATGGAAATGGGATAGGGTCACTATGGATTTTTTTTATTAGGTTACCTATGACAAGGAGCATATGTGATTCAGTTTAGGTTATGGTAGATCAATTTACTAAGAGTACTCAGTTCATACTCATGAGTATATACTACTTTTTAGAGAAGCTTGTAGAGTTATACATTAATGAGATTGTCAGATTGCATAGAGTGCCTACTTTCATCATATCAAATCAAGACTCTAGGTTTACATTGAGGTTTTATAAAAAAACTTCATGATGCCCTAGGAACTCAATTAAGCTTTATTATGACATTTCATCCTTAGATTAATGGTCAGTTAAAAAGAGTTATTTAGGTAACTTATGATACTTGAGTGATTTTGATGTTAAGTTATGTTTAATGCTTATGTTAAGTATGGTTATTTAGTGCTTGAAGATATGCTGAAGAGTTGTGGTATCGAGCTTAAAGGTAGCTAGGATCACTATCTATCATTGGCATAATTTTCTTACAACAATAACCGTCAAGTAAGTTTAGTTATAGCTCTTTATGAGGTATTGCATGGAAGAAAGTGTAATGACCAAAAAATCCCAATTTTATGAATAATACTTTCCCGAGATGAATAGTGCTACTAAGACTCATGGTGTACTAAAGTTACTGAATGAAAGTATTAGTCAAGAAATAATTTTAGGCAAAGTTTGAAGTTAATCAAAGTTCATTTGATTAGTTTAAAATGCTAAGAAAGTTTTGGCAGTGTTTTAGGAATAGTAACTAAGGCTAAGCTAAATCATAAATAATTTTCAAAGTTGCTCAGAAAATTATGAAACCTATACAACTTGATGCTCAAAAATTTCAACAAGTCGAATGGTGCTAGAATTAAAATTTTTCGAGGTTGAAAAATATTTTTACTGAAGTTTGGGCATTTTTAATTCAAATTTTCACAATTTTTGAACTCCTATTTTTAGAGACTTAAGGGGCATTAATTTATTAAATTTTTGATTAAAAATTGAAGGAAAAATAATTGGTTTTAGTTTTTAAACTAATAAAAGGGAGAAAGAATTATTTTACACCAAAATTTCCTACACCTATATAAGTCAAAATACACTTAATTGGTCAACAAATGAAGAATGTAAACACCCTTCTTTTCCCTATTTTATGTCTAGCAATGTCCTCCACCATTCTTCATTTTTCATTCTCCCTCTACAAGCCAAATTAATTCTTTAAAATTTATTGGTAGCCCCTGTACAGTCTTTAGAGATAGCGAGAAGTGGAATTTCACAAAACAGTCATGTATAGGGCTCGATTTAACAACCTAATAAATAGTACCACATTTTTGTTTAGGTAAGTTTTTTCAAACTCTGACATTTTTCCTAGCTTCTTATAATGCCCAAAAGTCATCCTAAGTGATTGATTTTAATTTTTATTAACTGTATAATTTTTTATGAATTTTAATAAATCAAATCTATGTCCCACAGTTAAGCAGGGTGACAAAAGGAATAATTGCCAGAAGGAAAAGGCATGATCAGCGCTCGTGTACATATTTTGACCCATAAAGTAAGTGTAATCACTATAATATGTTAATTAAATACAATGCCCTAATGTATGTGTGTATGTAAGTGGTAGTATATTTGGAGAAGTGGGAATTTAATAAATTAATATAGTGAATTAATAATAACGCTATTATTTTACATGCTTTTTGATGTGTGTATGAGAATGAAAAGAATAAGTATAAATGGACCTATTTAGTGGCTGAAAATGGTAATTATAATGCTTATAGATTTTTAAGTAAATTATAGGATGTAAATAAAAATGAATATGGATAAAATGCTATTGATGTGATATATGTTAAAATGAAATAAATAAGCATATTGGAATTGTGAAAATGAAATGAAAGGCATAAAAATCCTTATGTGGCAAAAACATGCATGTAAGCTTACTAAGTGCAGATTTACTTAATATGAAATAAATGTGTGTTAAATGCATGTATTGTTATTGTGAAGTTTTAGCATGTGTGTGTGGTATGTGAGAAATGTATGCCATAGGTGTGTGAGATATATGGGTCAAAAGGTTTGAGGTTCCAAGGCATGTTTTGTATGTGTGTGAAATGCCTAAAAATGTAAATTTACATAATGCTAATTGAGGATATGCATTTAAGCTAAAAATGTTATAAAATGGTGAATAGAAATTGAGTGTGATAAATATGTGTATTTGTTGATTTAAGAGCTAAAGTTGGCTAAATGAGGTGTGGCCTTTGTCAAGCTATTTTAGTTATGAGAAATAACTTATAATTAAGCTAATGAATGAGTTATAAGTGGAAGAAACTATAATGTGTGCTTGTTTAGTAAAATAGAGACATAATATATGTTCAAATGCTATGTGATGATTTTATGAGCATATATGTGAATGATTTTTGAATATAAGGTTTATGTCATGTTTTATTATAGTAGTATGACTTTAAGAATCATAAAATAAATTTAAATGGCACATATAGACTATATAGGCAAAATTCACTATATTAAGAAAAAAATTATAATAATGGTAATTAATAACCTATTCAATTAAAATAATCTAGTTGAATAGGTTGACTATTTAACTAGATTTATTAGCAGCTACTACGGTATATCTATGCCTTTTTTATATTAGTCAACGGGCCTATGCCACATAGTGAGCCTTTAGGCCACTATGCAAGTGCAGCCATCAGAGGGTCCAATAGAACCACTACACGTATTTTTATATGGGTGCAGCCACTAGATTGTTTAATAGGCCTATTATATAATACTTGTTTATTAATTCATGATTTATGCTGACCTACGGGTTTATAATTGTTAGGTGACTTTCAGGTCCTATGCTGGTGCAACAGCGATTAAGGTCCATAATAAGGGCCACTGTATACCATGATACCCCATTATCCATGGGATCTTGTTTTCTTTAATATGGGCTACTTAATCACTAAAAAAGACACTTGTTTAATGAGAAAAAACTTGTATTGTGAAAATCTTAGAATAATGTATCATATCATGAGTTGTTCATTTCATGTATGTTCACACACTTTAGCACTTATGTTACACATGAACATAGTCAATGTTTTGTTGATATGATATTCATTATAATTTAATGTGCATGAGTAAATGTTTAAAAATGTATGAATTAGAATGTTATAGCATATCATAGTGATTACACCATTAAGCACTTGCTTACTGCAACGTGTTTTTCTTTGCAATGGGTAGCTTCAAGAAGAACAAGCTAGGTCCAAGTCTCAGTGTGACAAGATAAATAGGCAAAGACTTGTCATTTAGGTATACATTTTGTTATATGTATATGTAAACCATATGATGTAAAATGTAGATGCGCTCATATGTCATAAATGAGAAAATGGACCTATAATGTGTAATTGTGTATTTTTAAGGTTTTTAATGTTTTGCAACCTTATTAAAGCTAGTTTTTAAATGTTTGACTTGTATGAAATCTCTTCTTAAGGTTGAGATTCATACTTTGTGATAATGGTTTATTTAGGGTGAACAAAGGATCAAAGGAGTGTTGATTTGAGATTGAATAAATATGGAAGTGTTTGTTTTCAATATAGGTTAGAGGAAAAATTTGGGATAGTGCCTCGGTACAATCGTTATGCTATTGAATTATGACATGAGGATTCCTAAATGGATTTCCTAACTTGATCTATGAAAAGTTTTTAACAATTTGCATTTTTATGAATTAAGCATTTAAATAACCATAATTGTAAACACATTTTAAATAAGTTAAAATAAAGTAGTTTAGATATTAAGCTTGTGTGCATGCTCCCTATTCAGGTCCGACAATTAGATCAGGTAGGGGGTGTCACAGGAAGTGCAAAACTCCTTTGTGTTAGAATAAGCTAAGTGAAACTAAGCTTATGAAACTAAACTTGATCAAAGATGTAAAGGAGAAAGTAAGGATTATCAAAGATAGATTGAAAGTAGCTTCAAATAGACAGAAGTCGTATGTTTATCTAAAGAAAAAATATGTTCAGTATAAAGTAAGAGATAAAGACTTCTCAAGGTTTCACCTTGGAAGAAAGTTATACAGTTTGGCAAGAAGGGCAAGTTAAGTCCGAGGTTTATTAGTCCATATAAAGTGACAGAGCATGTAGGACTAGTAGCATACAAACTAGCTTTGCCTCTTGAACTTTAATAGATACATGACATTTTCCATATGTCTATGCTTCGAAGATATAACTCAGAAACCTCATGTGTTTAATCAGTAGGGGAAGTGGAGATATAACTTGATATATCTTATGAAGAAGAACTTGCAAGAATCTTTGCTAGAAAAGTTAAAGAGCTACAAAATAAGATGGTGCCTCTAGTGGAAGTTCTTTAGAAATATTACAGAATGGAAGAAGCTACATGGGAAACAAAAGCTCAAATTATGGAGCAATTCCCTCAATTTTTTGAGCTAGGTATTTTTGAGGACAAAATTTCTTTTAAGGGAGGAAAAAATGTAATGCTCAAAAAATCCCAATGTTATCAATAGTACTTCTCGAGATGCAAATAGTATTTCCCGAGGTCAAGTCACACTAATCTTACTAAATGGAAGTATTAATCATAACATAATTTTGAGTGAAACTTGAAAGAAAAATGAAGTCATTTAGATGATTAAAAATGACAGTTAAGTTTTACAGTAATGTCATATGAATAGTGACCTAGTTTTAGCTAAACTATAAAATAAATTCAAAAGTTGCTCAGAAAATTCTAGGATTTAAACAACCTAATATCAAATATTCCAAATAGTATACTGATGTTAGAATTGGAATTTTTGGATATCGAAAAGTATTTTTACGAAAATTGGGTATAGTGAAAAGTTGCATTTTTATTCTATTTTTATGAATTTTTAGCATGGGTTTCTAGAGGCTAATGATGTTTAAATTATTGGATTTTAAGGGCTTTTTGGATGTTAGAAATGAGGAAAATAAAAGGAGAAAAAAAAAGAGGTATCAAAAGAGGGTCAGTTAAAAGAGGAATAGTCATTTTCCTCCTCTAACCCAAGCAGCTGACACTATCTAGAGAGGGAGAAAAGCTATTTTTCCTTCCTTCCATCCAATTTTAGCTCATTTTGATTTATCTAAGCCCTGACTCCTAACCTCTATGTCCTTTACACCTTATTTCTAGCTTGAGATTTATAAAAAAAAATTGAAGGATTTGGCTTGTTTTTGAGTTTAATGAATAGTAACTCGAGTTTAATAGAGTAAGTTTTTCCAAACTTTGATATTTTTCCCATGTTCCCTAAGTGCCCAAGAGCATATTTATATTGTAAACTTTTCTTTTTAGTGTTTGATTGATTTTATACAAATTTTTAAGTATTGAGTCTATTATGGACACTTGAAAAACTCAACAAAACATGGAATAAAGGCAAGGAGAAGCCGTAGACAATCCTTGTGGGTGTATTTTGACTTTAAAAGGAAGTGTAATCAAAATAAATTGTGTTAATTTGTATATGCCCTAATATGTGAGTATTATGTATATATGTATTTTTATGTGTAAATGACTAGTTATGAGTATTAATGACATATTATCGTGTTTAATAACATTATAGATGTACATTGAATCATTTAATGTTGTTAAAATGCATGTGAAGCATGTATGGAGTGCGATGGTCAAATGGCCTAAAGGCATGTGTGCATATATATGTCTCACATATGTATGTTATTGATGATGTATATCCATAAATTGATGTATATGATTAAGTGGACATGAGAAAACATGTGCAACATAAGTGAATAATGTTTATGAGTGTTAGAGGCATAATGGTCGAATGGTCTACATGTATTTATATGTGTGTGTATTTTATATAAGGCATGAAAAGGATGATGTATGTAATGAATTTGATGTAAGTGATCATGTATATGTGAAATGACATGCATAAAATAATGAATACAAGATTTGTATGTGTGAAGATTTGGCCAAATGCTTGGATATGTGTATTGTGGATGTTCATTATGTGTTTTGATATGAATATTACATTATAAGAGCTTGTTTGGTTTATAAATCATATGCACATGAGATTTGCAGTTTTATGCTTTGTGATGTCCTTTTGGTCCAAACATATGGTGTGCCATGTTTCCTTATGGTTTCCTTTATAATAATATGTTAGGATAAGCATAGCATTCATGTTATGTTAATAAGGCACATGTTTTAAAGAGAAACATGGAGGAATAATGGCATAATGCACTTATTAATCATATGTTTGCTGATGATTTGGTGATGCTATGTTCTTGTAGCAATATGATGTGTAACCATGCTTAATATGGAATTTTGATACTAAAATTGAGAGATAACATGCTTTACCTTATTTAGTCATTCATAGGCCAAACAAATTAATTAAAAACCATGTCAAGCTATGTTTAAAAGGTGAAAGTAAAAATAAATTTGGTTAGTAGCCCATGCAAGTTAACAGCATAGTCGAATAGGTTTACTGGTCAACTAGGAGTGATAGCAACTACTAAGGTACTTCGATACCTCCATAGCCTTTAGGTTGCAATGCATGAATCTTTAGGTTATTACATAGCTTTTAGGTTGCGATGTGTGCTAACTATAATGCCTATAAATTAAGGCTCCGTGAATAGTACCTCTAAGCTCAAAAAGTGTGCCCGAAGTGCCGAGTCAACTTCATGAGGCCTGACGTGAGGTATACTAGTCATGAAAATTTAAGGGGCTTGAAAATGTTGAAAATGACTTAATTTAAAGATTTAGCAAAACCAATAAATTATTTTAGGTTGTAATCTAGTGAGCCATAGGCTCAGATGGATTTGAGCTGGGAATGACCCGGGATGTGCTCGGACATACCTGAAAATACCGTACCCTGAAGGTCAAAAATTTTCCTAAGTCCATTGGTGAAGGAATTTTTAAATTCTAAGGTTGTTTGCAACTTTTTCCTAATTTTAGGTCTTACATATAAACCAAGGTAGTTAGTTAACTATCCTATCAAGGGAATTTAGATGTGAAATTTTATGAGCCTTTAAATGGTACTAATTGAGGATTTTTAAAACAAATGCAATGATTTTTGAAGGTCTGAGTGAATTTTTAGAATTCCCCTAAGGTTTTTCCAAAACTAAGCAATTTCGATGTGCTTAGGTGACCCGTGTCACTACTTAAGCCATCCTAGCCACTATAAAAACTCCCTTGTGACACCTAGCTACCTACTTGGCATGACTACCCCACCTACCTCCACTTTCTCCCTTTCTTCTTCCTCCCATCCTCGACACCATTACCCCCTTTGCTCCTCCATTTTCATGGCCTCTCAAGACACCAATACACACCAAAAATCCCATTAATAAGTTAAAAATTGATCTTTAAAGGTTGTAAAGGCCATAGATGTCCATAGAATCTAATAAAATTTAAAAGGTCCTCAAGTGTACATAAAGGGTGCTTGGAAACCAACTTTGCATGTGTAAGTGTTTCCTCCCTTTTTATTTTATTTCCTAGAGGATTTTACCATTCTAAAATTGCCTATGTTCATGGATTTTCATTTGGGGACTTATAAAATTCGCTATGGATTTTCTAAGGGGAGGAGCCGTGTATGAGGGAATGAGGAAAATTGAGGTGCAACAAGGTAATTCACAAGCTTGAAGTGTAAAAAAGGCCTTGCTTGTTAGAGAGGTATGTGAATTTAATGTATTAGAAGCATGCCATTTAGAATTTATGAGTAATTGGTGTAGAAAACTTGTATAAAAGTTATGGTTTTAAGGTTTAGTGAGTATGTAATTATGTGTTATGCTTACATTGAGGTTTATACCATGTTAAATGAATGATATGTATGTTGAATTAGTGGAAAGAATGAAGAAATGGTTAAGGCCTCACTTTGGCTGAGAGGTTATGTACGTGTGTGTGATAAGTGTACGGCTTGAATTAGGTGGTATGGTGAGGTATACTAGTCATGAAACTTTGAGGGACTTAAAAATTATTAAAATGACTTAATTTAAAGATTTAACAGAACTAATAAATTATTTTAGGTTGTAATCTAGTAAGTCGTAGGCTCAAATGGATTCAAGTTGGGGATGATCGGAATGTGTCTGGATAGACTTGAAAATATCATACCCTAAATGTCAAAAATTTTCCTTGAGTCTATAGGTTGTTTGCAACTTTTTCCTAATTTTAGGTTTTACACATAAATCGGGGTAGTTACTTAACTATCCTACTGAGGGAATTTGGCCATGAAATTTTATGAGCCTCTAAATAGGACTAATTAAGGATTATTAAAATAAATGCAATAATTTTTAGAGGTCCGAGTGAATTTTTAAAATTCCCGCAAGTTTTGCCAAAATCGAGCAATTTTGGTGCACTCAGGTAACCTGTGTCACTACCCAAGCCACCCTAACCACTATAAAAACTTCTTTATGACACCTAACTACCTACTTGGCATGACCGCCCCACCTACCTCCACTTTCTCCCTTTCTTCTTCCTCCTATTCCTGACGCCATTACCCCCTTTGCTCTTCCATTTTCATGGCCTCTCAAGCATAAACTAGCCACCAATTCACACCAAAAATCCCATTAATAAGTTAAAAATTGATCTTTAAAGGGTTTGAAGGCCATAAATGTCCATAAAATGCAATAAAATTCAAAAGGTCCTTAAATGTATATAAAGGGTGCTTGGAAACCAACTTTGTATATGTAAGTGTTTCCTTCCTTTTTTTTTTTGTTTCCTAGAGGATTTTACCATTCTAAGAGTGCCTATGTTCATGGATTTTCATTTGGGAACTTATAGAATTCTCTATGGATTTTTTAAGGGGAGGATGTATAGGGGAATAAGGAAAAGTGAGGTGCAACAAGGCAATTCACAAGCTTGAAGTGTAAAAAAGGCCTTGCTTGTTAGAGGGATATGTTAATTTAATGTATTAGAAGCATGCCATTTAGAATTTATGAGCAATTGGTATAGAAAACTTGTATAAAAGTTAGGGTTTTAAGGGCTAATGAGTATATAATTGTGTGTTATGCTTACATTGAGGTTTATACCATGTTACATGAATGATATGTATGTTGAATTAGAGGAAAGAATGAAGAAATGGTTAAGGCCTCACTTTGGCTAAGAGGTTGTGTGTGTGTCTGTGATAAGTGTATGGCTTGAATTAGGTGGAAAGGTAATGGTTTCTAGTGTGTTTGATTTAAAAATGTAAGAATTGTGCATATGTATGGTGAAAAATGGAAGGGTTGATGTTATGCCTTAGTTGGTTGAGAGGTTGCCTTGAGATGTAAGCTAGGTGTATGGCAAGTTAACATGACACATTGAATGGGAATTGGCATGTTAGAGATCGTATTATAGGTATATATGGTGAATTTGTTGAAACAAAGCTTGTGTGTGTGTGTTTGGTATAGTTGAGGCATGTACAAAGCATACTATGGCTTGGTTACCATGATAAGTGTATGGTGTGTGTATATGCATGCTTAAATGATGTCATTGTATATGTATGTGTGATTGCATGTAAAGAAAAATATGTATATGACCATTAGCAAAAATTGGTCGAGAGGTATGTGAGGTAAATTTCACATGATAAGTATGGTATGGCATGGTATGTGTGTGTGAGAATGGCATGGCATAATTGGCATGTGTTGTGTAATGTACACTTGGCATGAGGTAGGTAAACATGTATGAGTAATAAGATATGAAAATTATAAATGTTGCTATGCCATTTAAGTTTGGAAAGTAGTTAAAAAGAGACTTTAAAATGGTTTAAAATGGTATAGTGGAACTGACCTCAAAATGGACCTAAATTGGTATGTGATTGGAACCTTAAGTATAGACATTTTGTAAGGTTTATATGACATGAATTTGATGCCTCTTTCAAGGTCATTTGGTATATATAATTTGAGGTGGCTTTAGGCCTGTGATCTTGAATGAAAAGAGGTGCAATTAGCATAAGAAAATGACATGAAAAATGCCTATTTTGGACCTATAATGGCATACACAAAATATAAAAATGACCTATAACTGTCTAGGAAAAGTGACCTAAAAACTTATACACTATAAATGGTTGTGGACATGGACATAAATGGAATTAAAATGATGACCTAGAATGGACTTAATGTGAACTTAATTATGCCTAAGAAAGTGACCTAAAATAACTTAGAAAAACTGACCCATAACTATCCGGTATGACCAAAAATGACATGTAACTGTCCAGGTCAAATTTTAACTATGAAAATAAAATTATAACTCTCTATTTTTCACTTTTAAATATTATAATATGGTTGTCAGTAAATAAATGGACATAAAATTAAGGTCAAATAACACATTAGTTAAACACCCACTAGATGGGTTGACCGATCAACTTAGGGATTAGCAGCTGCTTGATAATTACAGTGATTTTTTGGATATTAGGAGGTCTATAGACTGATCCCTTCTATCCTTTGAAAGTGTTTAATGTTGATGATTATTTAGATATTAGGAGGTCTATAAATTGATCCCTGTTATCCACTGAAATTCTTGTTATGATTTTTGGATATTAGGAGGTCTACGGACTGATCCTTGCTATCCATAATATGATTGGTGATTGATTTGTTTGAGATATTGGGAGGTCTATAGACTGATCCTTATTATCTCTTATCTAGAATTGGGAGGTTCAAGTGAACTAATCCCTGCTTTCATACCAGGCCGGTGCAGCGGTCGGGCTCTAAAATGTGGGTCACTGCACAGCT
>CANXYI010771541.1:0-13059 GCA_948208565.1 Hura crepitans | reverse complement strand
AGACTTCTATAGTCTATGTAGATATAATATTTTCACCATATAAGTAATGCCTCTAAATTTTCAAATCAAAAACAATAGTAGCTAGCTCTGAGTCATGAGTAGGATAATTCCTCTCATGTGGTTTTAACTGTCTTGAAGCATATGCTACTACCTTTCCTTCCTACATTAATACACAACCCAAGCCATTAAGTGAGGCATCACTGTACACCATAAAATCCTTACCCCTATTTAGGTTGAGTCAGGATAGGGACTTCTATCAATATTTTCTTCAGTTTATCAAAACTTTCCTAACATTTAGTATTATATTCAAATTTCACATTCTTTCTTATAAATATGGTTAAAGGAGGTGCAATCATGGAAAATCACTTCATAAATCTCCTATAGTACCTAACTAATCCCAAGAAACTCTATATCTCTATGACATTCCTCGAAGGTTCCCATTCTAACACTACCTTAACCTTGCTAGAGTCTACTCTAATGCCTTCTGCTAACACTATATATCCTAGAAAAGTTACTTCATTAAGCTAGAACTCACACTTACTCAGCTTAGCATCCAATTGTTTTTCCTTCAGAGTCTGTAACACAACTCTAAAATACTATTCATATTCCTCATTGGTTTTAGAGTATACTAAAATATCATCAATGAATACTATAACAAATTAATCTAGGTATGGTTGAAATACTTTATTCATCAAATCCATTAAAGCTATTAGGGCATTCATGAGCCTAAATGGCATCACTAACAATTCATAATGCAAGTATCTAGTTTTGAATGTAGTTTTAGGAATGTTAGCTTCCTTAACTCTCAGCTGATGATATCCCGATCTCAAGTTAATTTATAAAAGACATTACACCTCTTAATTGGTCAAGAAGATCATCTAGTCTAGGTAAAGGATATTTGTTTTTCACTATCACCTCATTTAGCTATCTATAATCAATACACAGCCAAAGTGAGCTATCCTTCTTTACAAACAACACAGGTGCTCCCTAGGTGAAACACTAGGTCTAATGAAACCCTAGTCTAATAGATCTTACAACTACACCTTTAATTCTTTCAATTCAATAGATGCCATTCTATAAGGAGTGATAGAAATAGGAGATGTACTTGGATACACCACAATTTCAAAATGAAGCTCTTACTATGGAGGCAAACCTGGCAACTCATCAAGAAGAATTTAGGGAATTCAGACACTATTAAAATCTGTGCAAGATTCATAGATGAAATATTAGTATCAATAACATGTGCTAGATAGGATTTACACCTTTTATGAATGAGTTTTCTTGCTATAACAACTGAGATAAGCTTATCCAAGGGATTTCTCTCACCTACAACTGTCACTGTCTATCCCTCTATAGTGTAAAGTGTTAACTTTTTATTTTTACAATCCACTATAGCACATTGTTCAGATAACCAATCTACTCCTAGGATTACATCAAATTCACGAAAGGGCAATTCAATCAAACCAATAGGAAACTGATATTCTCAAATCACCAAAGGGTAATGCCAATATATTCTGTTCATAGTTACACTCTACCCTATTGGATTACTGACTTAAATATCTATGTCAACATGTTCAGATTCAAATCCCTTATCATTTGCTTATGTAATGCATATATATGAATGTGTAGATCCTAGGTCTACCAAAGCTAAAATTGGAAAATCAAATAAGTAAAAAGTTCCAATAATGACGTTTGCTACTGCTGCTTCTTCTCAGGCTCTAACTGTATACTATCTAGCTTGAGCATAAGCTTCTGATGTTGTCCCTTGACTAAGCCTAGGTTAATCCCCACTGCTCTACCTCTGACCTCTATTCTAAGTTGCAACTATTGATGTTTGAGTATGAGCACCCTCAGGCTATCTCTTAAGACACTCTCTCTGATAGTGGTTCCTAGCACCACAAGTAAAACACTTTCCCCTTTTACCAATCCAACACTACCCCCAATGCCTCTTACTGTAGGTATTACAAGTCAAGGATCTATTTGTATTACCTATTGGACTAGGAGTACTAGTGGCTCTTGAAGGAAATCAAGGTCTAGCTATAGAAGCTTGTCCCAATCTCTAGGACTGAGTCTATCTCGGACCTTGATACACTAAGTGAGACAAAGATAGTGCCTCTTTTCTTCTCTTACCATCACCTAGGGCTGCACTAGATTGCCTTCAGGTAAATTGCCTTTTCCTCTATAAGAAATCCCTCTTTTCTTATGCCATTTCTTCCATATCATAGGCAGATGCCACTAATATAGCAAAATTTGTTACCCTCAAATTTACTTTCTGCATCCTCAACTCAACATTCAACCCCATCAAAAAATCTCTTACACTTCTCCTCTTCATTGGTAATGAACTCCTCTATATATATATAATCAACTAAGTAAAATTCTTCTCATATTTAGCTATTGTCCTCCTACCCTATTCCAAATCTAGGAACTTCTATCTATTCTTGTCCTTGTATGACTCAGGGATATACCTCTTTCTAAACTCTATCAAAAACAACTCCCAAGTGAGATCTATCACTGCCTTTCTCTTCTTAATAGTATCACACTAATAGAATGATTCTTCCTGTAGAATGGAAGTTGTACACCTCATATTATCTTTTTCTGAACACTCTAATTGTTCCAAAATTTTAAAGGTTCTCTCCAACCAATACTCCGCTCATGCTACAACATCCTCCTACACACCAAAAAAAATCCAAAGCTCCCATCTTTTTAATTCTCTCTAATGGTGTCTTGTATAGAGGAGCTGGTAGTGGTAATGGTACTAGAGTTGGTGGAGGAGGTGGAGGTGGAACAACAGTTGCAGAGGTATGTCTAAACAAGTTAACTATCTGCTGTAACAATGTTGGAGATGCCTCTAGTTAATGTTGTGCCTAGGATTATGGCCTATGTCCATCATTACTAGGCTCAGGAGTAACTGCACTATCTACCCTCTGTATTGTGGTAAGAGCATATGTAGCCACTTCCTCTACTCTTTCTTCTGGTGGTTTATCAACTAGCTTGAACTACTACAAAATTACAAAACTTATTAGCCTTCATACAGTGTAGCATAGCAGTACAATCAATCCTAGAATTTGGCACTCGTGTAAAATACCTAAGAACATTAAGCCTATGCTCTGATGCCACCCAATGTGATACCCCCTACCAAATTCTAGAAGAAATCTGATAAGTAGTGCACTTTCCACTAGGTCACCTATCCTAAAATTTCCCTAGGGCACATTCATTTAACACTTAAAAAATTCCATTATTTGATTAGACAAATTCTAAATTAATTTTCTAACCATATGTCATGCTTATATATACCATTTAACATACTAAAAACATATTTCATAGACACTTCTAATACTTGGAAAATTTTAGGTAGCATAACAACTGCCCAGGGACGTTTTGAAAATTATTTTCACCTATAAAAACACTTCTAATGTCATTAACATCATTTTACCTCCTTCTAGACACTTCTGGTCCCCTAATCATCAACACACATATCGAACACACATAAAAAACACATAGGGCCTCAGGCCCATAATTATTCAATAATCATATCTAAAGCCATTCAAACAAGTCACCTGTTTAATTGCAACACTCTTATACTTTATATTTAAAAACCTAATAACTTTTAGGCATGCTAATCCATACCTATAGTATTTATACAAGTGCCACATAAAACAAAACAAAATGTAAACTCAATATACCCTTAACAAGTATAGCTGCTACATGGCACATCCTTCGAGGTTGGGTTACTTATCTTTATGACTTGAGCATAAAAAACACTAGTATGCTGAATATAAAACTCAGTGGTGAATTTAAATAATATAAAACATGTTACATGCATTAGAACACATGCAATAATAATACAATAGTCAAAAGGTACTGTGTGAGTGAAATGCTAGGTTATTCATGTCATTTAGATGATATGCCATTTTTACACAAAATTACCAAAATGCCACTATGTTTAACATAATCAATTCTTCAGCATTTATTGTTATTAATCAATTAGGATTTTGTTTTAGTTTAATTTAATTCCATTGCATAGGCCCAACTAGATAGACAGCACTTACAAACACTGACTAAAAAGGAACTAGAAATTGTGTAATGGCCCATATTCTGGACCTTGATCACTGCACCAGCTTGATATAGCCATAGGGATCAGTTCATAGGAGCCTCCCAAAATAAAGCAACTGGGCATAGGGATCAGTCCATAAACCACCCAAGTTAATTAGTCATAATCATCCTGTCAAATTATTCATCCTGATCTACCCTATAGACTAGTGCAGTGGCCCCTCTAAGGACCTTTGCCGCTGCACCGGCCTAGTCTAATACATAGACAATAATGCAAGCAACATAGTGGTCTACTCTGCAAACTAGTGCAGTGGCCCAATTATGAACCTCAGCCACTGCACCGACCTAGTCTAATAAATAGATAGTCTAGTAGCTACTAAAGTCATATTAATTCTAGTCTAATCCATCATTTTAGTCCACTTAAATCCATGCTAAAATAAACATTTCAAATGTAAGTCCCTAAATTTGTTTTACGAGATAGTTATAAGTCATTTTTCATTTTTACGATAGCCATTTTAGGCCCAAATTATGCCTTTTTTGTATCATTTTTAAGTGCCATTTTCACTTCTTTTCATACACCTTTACAGGCTTAAAGCTAAGCAAAAATTTATCACTTAAATAGCCATAAAAGAGGCTTTCACTTTATTCTACATATCATCACAAAATGTTTCAAAATTTAGTGCCATTCTTTATGCCAAAGTTATTCCATCTTAAGGTCACTTTTGCTCAATTGTTTAAAACCAATTTTAATACTTTTTCAAATCATTTATTTACCTTAGAAAGGTATCCTAATTCCATGCATTTCATGCCTTATTACTCATGTATTTTCACCTAAGTCATGCCTTATAGACATTACATAAACCATGGCAAATATATCATGCCAATCACACATATACATATGCTATGCTGTACCTCATTTTTCATGCCATTCTTGCCTTCCATACCTCTCGATCAATACCTCTAAAATGCCATATACATCCCTTTATGCACATTCAAGCACACGTACACATTTTCTAATATCACACAATTATGGTTACACACACACAATGCCATTACCATGCAACCTAAACCATTATATACCTTAGACATGCCTTGGCCACACTAAGTGCACACATACATAAGCCTTATTCATCAATGCCATCACTAACAAGCCAATTGCCACACAATTTGCCATGTTAACTTACCATACACTAAGCCTCTATACCAAGCAAGCCTCTCAACCACACTAAGAATTATTATTAACACTCCCAATTACACTACATATAATTATAATTCAAGCATTTTCCATGTCAACCACCTTAGAAACAATGCAAAATCATTTTTAACAAGGCATATACATCCACACACTATTACACCTACCTCTCGACCAAATGAGGGATTAGCCCTTCCCTGTATTCTTTTCACCAATTCAACATTCCAATTATACATTTTATACACAATTAACACAATTACATGCTAAATTTACCATTACATGTGCCTTAGCTATATTTGCCACTATTTCTATACAAGATTACTATAACTATTTCATTTGAAATTCAAAATCCATGCTTTGAATGCCTCAAATTCACCTACATTTCCAACAAGGGAAACTTATTCTTTAATTCAAGCTTAAAAAACACCTAATTCACTTCACTTTCCTTCACTTTTCAATACACACCATTTATCCTTCAAAAATCTATGAAAAATCCTACAAGTCCCTAAATCCAATTCTAAGACCATAGCCATTCTTAGAACAACAAAATCCTCTAAAAAATAAATTAAAAAGGAAGAAAACACTTAAACATAATAAATTGATTCCTAACTGATGTATGCTTGATTAGTCCTTGAATTTCTTTAAGCTTTATGCACTCTTATGGCCTCTAATTCCTTCATAATTCAATTTATAACACATTAAAATGATTTTTGATGGCAACTGGAAAGAGAAAAGCTTGTAAGAAACAACAAAAATAGTGGGAGGAAGGAAGGAGTGGCATCGAGATGGTAGAGAAAGAAGAAGAAGAAAGTGAGTGGCGTTTGTCATATGGACACTTAGGTGTCACCAAGAGCTATTTATAGTGAGTGAGGTGGCATGAGTGGTGCCACTTACCACTCGAGCCTCCCGAAAAAACTCTATTTCAGTAGAAACTTTGGCGAATTTTTAAAAATCACTTGGACCTCTAAAAGTCAATACATTGGTTTTAAAAATCCTAAATTAGTCCCATTTAGAGGCTCATAAATTTCACAACCAAATTCCATTAACAAGTTAGTGAACCAACTTCCTTGATTAACGTGTAAAACTCGAATATTTTGAGAATTTGCAAACGATCGCAAAATTCAAAAATTCCTTCACCAATGAACTCAAAAGAATTTTGAACCGTTAGGGTGTGGTATTTTTAGGTCCCTCCAAGCCCATCTTGGGTTATTCTTAGCCTAACTCCATCTGAACCTACGACCCTATAGATTTCAGCTTGAAATAATTTTATGGTTTTGCTAAATCTTTAAATTAAGTTATTTTCATCATTTTATGGCCCTTTGAAGCTTTATAACTAGTACCCCTACCTCGGGCCTCATGAAAGTGATTCGGCACTCCAGAGCTACTTTTTGACCTTAGTGGTATTGTTCACGAAGCCTCGACTTACGAGCATTATAACCATGAAGATGCATTTCTTAGGATTCATACATAGATTGTACTTATCAATTCATTAGAAGAACTTTTCTAGTGCTTCAAAATCTTTACAGCCATACTCTAATAAATTGCACTAGCATTCTTCAACACAAAAGTCATGACTTTATAGCAAAAGGTTCCCCATTTAGTGGTGAAAGCTATCTTTATTTTGTTTGTTATCTTATTTAGAATCTAATTGTAACCAGCATATCCATCAATAATGATATACATCTTACACATTGCCATACTGTCAACCAAAACATTTATGTGTGGCAATGGAAAATCATCCTTAGGGTAGGCTTTGTCGAATACCTATAATCTATACACATTCTGACTTGACCATCTTTTTTGGTGATAGGTACCATATTGGCTAACTAGTTCAAATATAGTACTTCTTTCAAGAACTTGACTTCAATTTGTTAGTGTACCTCTTTTTTTTATTTTATCTACCCATTATGGCCTTATTCTTCTCAGCTTTTATTTCTTCATTTTTGCTTCTGGGTATGTGTAGATGGCATGTTCAACTATCTTCCTATCTACCCTAGGCATACCTTCATAGGTTTAGGCAAAGACTTTTTCATTTTTTTTAGTATTCTCTAAAATTTTATCATCTCTTCAAGCATTATATCAAATGTAATTAAAATTTCTTTAGGGTTTTCACTAGTACTAAGATTAAATGAGATAGTATTGATTGAATTAATGTCAAAAAGCATGTTATACATGTCATGATTATCATTATGCATGATGTAATTAGATGAGACATCACAAAAAAAAAATTAAAATTATTCATCTTATTAACAAAAAAGTTAGAAACATTATCATCAAAAAGTTTAGGTATATATAAAATTTTAAAAAATTCTTCTAATGAGTTATCTTTCTCTATCTTTTTCTTTCCCTTCTCTTCAAACATAGTAGTGGTTAAGATTTCTTCTTTAGGTTTAAGTTCTAGGTCAGCTAGATTAATCATAACCTTTTCATCTTAAAAATCTAAGGTGGCCTTAACTTTACCTATAGCATAATCAAATACATTGCTAAAAATCTCGAACCCAAGTATGGCCTTTCCTTTTATGACAACAGGTTCTGAGTTTCAGTAGTAACTAATATTTCTTTCAACCCGAACAAAACTCTTTTCCAGTGGTAAGACACCTTTTCTTATTTTCTTTGGATTTAAAGTTTCTGCTTTATACCCTAACCCCATTCAATCTTTTTATCCTTTTAACTATATAGCTGAAACTAACCCATTCAAATCATGTCCCAAATCAGCACCCGATAAATAATTCATCTTTTTAAGCATATTTACCACTTTGGGATCATCCTCTTCTTCTTCTAAAAAAATCCTAACTATGTGGAACCCATTGAAGGGCTTGTTGGTTATTTTCTGCATTAGGACCCAATTCTCCCTCAGAGCATGTATAGTCACAATCTCACTATTGTGGCAGATTTTTATCATTTGATGCAACATTGATAAAACACCTCTTAACTTATAGAACCATGGCCTTCCCAAAAGCAAGGAGAAATTTGTAGGGATATCAAGCACTGCAAATTCCACATCAATAGCCACAATCCTTATTTTAACCTTGATCTTAAAATTCCTATACACTTACCTTTTAGTGTTGTCATAGGCCACGATGGTGAGTTTAGACTAAGAGATCATCCATCCTTTTCTTTAAGTGGACATACACTGATTGATGACCCATCATTAACCATCACGTATGCCATGTGCTTGTCATTAACTTTTGCTTTTATGTATAAATAAGGGTTATGATGATGTCTTTTTGGCAAAAGATCTACATCTAAAAAATTAATCACTACTTTTTCTTCCCCCTTTACCATTGCCACTAGTTTAGATGGTGATATGGTAGTTCAAACCATTGCAACAAATAATGCCTCAACTACCTTTTGTTGATGTGAGGGGGATTGCTGTAGCACATCTCAAATTAAAATCTATATGGGAGTTTTCTTCAGTTACTTCATGACTGCATCTTTTTCTTTCTCTATTACTAAGGTAGATGGTTCTTCTAGTATCACTCGACAGTGTCGGGTTACCACTTTAGCCTTAGCTTCTTCAATTGATTTCTACTCATTATCTGAATCAGCACATATCACACTAGGAATTTTGTTTA
This sequence comes from Hura crepitans, assembly GCA_948208565.1. Taxonomy (NCBI): domain Eukaryota; kingdom Viridiplantae; phylum Streptophyta; class Magnoliopsida; order Malpighiales; family Euphorbiaceae; genus Hura; species Hura crepitans. The sequence goes on along the minus strand of CANXYI010771541.1, from coordinate 4,242 downwards.
AGTAATGTTGTCACCTATGAATAGGTAGGTATAAAGGGATGAAATCAACATTAAAATGTTAAAGAGCTATAAGTATAAGTAAGTAAAATAAAGTGACATGAGTGATGGGAAGAAAATAGTAACAAATAAGAAAGAGCTAAATCAATAAACAGTAAGATAAAGTAGTGGAGCATTTTGGGTCTGAATATTAAAAAAACAATATCTCTATAGATTATAAAGAAAAAACATGTGTAATGTGAATATTATAATATTTTAGATATAACTTGTAATTAAATAAAATTTAAAGGTTGAAATAATGAAAAGTAGTGAATACACCACTGGGCAAATGTAGCTCAACGCATTCCTTTTGCTAATGCCTAGGTTTTAATCAAGGTGGGCAAGCTACTGAATTAAGTCTTAGCATACTAAAGGAGTCATGAGATAATAGTTTAGTAAGTGTATCAATCATAAGCATTCAATTGTTTTTGGCATGTCTAATGAAAATGGTTGTATAAAATTCAACCTTAGAAATAATAATTCTAGATTATCTGATTAATAATCAAAAAAGGTAATAATATTGATATTAGAAAGCAAGTTAAACATAATTAAGATTAGTAATTTGTTCATTTACAAGATGTCTAAATGTGATACATGTTGAAAGTGTAACAAATAATATGTGACTTAAATTTATAATAGGTAGACTACAGTAATTAAATAATGATACAAATGATACATTAGAAAAGTTGTGGTCTAGCTCATTCCCTAACAATAATTAAATAGTCATAGGCATCCATACATAGCTAACAAGGATAAAATAATTTAAGAAATACCTAATTAGTATGTGAATTGAGATAGTTAAATAAAGAGCATAAATAAATAGTTGGTTCTTTTTGCTCACTTTCACTATCGATTGCCCATATGTCTGTCACGCATTCTAACCTTAGCTTTAATTTTGCACTCTTTTTTTCTACCACTAAATTGTCATTTTTTCTATAAATCCCATAAAATGTACCATTTTAGCAGTCTTAAATTAACCATATTAATAGGTGGAAGGACATTCGAATAAGCATTCTGACCTTTCTATCTTTTTTTTAGATCTAGGATTTATCTTAACTCAATCAGATCCTAAATTTTATCTCTCAAAGTATGGTAGTTATCTATGTCATGGCTTATGTACTGATGACATTGACAGTACAAATCTAACATGTAATAAGGTTAACCCTTGCTTCTAGCTAATCTAAAATGGAGAGGTTGAAGTTTTCCTTCTTTTTAGAACCATTTTAGGTACTATGACAATAGCTTACCTAAATTGGAGTAACTTCTTAATACGATAGACACTTCAGTAGTTTTACTAGCTCTGCTATAATAGTTGCCCCCTATATTATTAATGTTCAGTGCCTTATGATTATTAAATGCCTTTAAATTCTTCCTCTAAGTCAATTGCTATATCTTTCAGTGATTTCCAATCCTTTAATCCGTTAGCTTTCTACCCATCCTTAATGTATGGACTAAATTTCTAATAAACATGCAGATCTAATTCAATATCTTTGGATTCTTCCTTATCTCCAAAACCCTCGACCTCCATCTCAATAAGTACTTTATGATGGTCTTATTAGGCTATTGTTTAAGTAGCTCAAGGTTTTTCATGGTGACTTTCATATGAGTGCTATAGTCATAGTAGCTAATAAAAGCCTTAATCACTTTTTCCTAATCTTTCTTAACATTTTTCTCTAACCCGTGATACCAGTTAATGGCTCTCCCTTTCGATGTAAGGCTGAAGTAAGCTACCATTTATTTGGTATTAAGCTCTATTCTTTTTATTACTATAGCATACTACTTGACATGCTTTCTTGGATTAATAGTCCAATTATGCTTAGGCTATTCGGTCTTTTGCATTTCGAAGGCAATAACTCCTTAAATTCTAAAGTGAGCCCATTTAGGTTCAACTATTTACCCAAAGTGATGAACTTGGCCATCACCTTCATTTTTTCTTTTACCCTCTTCATGGCATCATTTTTAACATTACGAGGCTTGTACTTTTTCCTAGCTTTATCATCAGAGTCCTCATAGAAATTGTATTTTGGATTGAAGTATTCAACCCTTCTAGCCTTTTCACCTAAAATTGTAGCCTCTTTTTTCATAACAATTCCCCCAATAGTAGCTGCCATTCTACCAATAGGTGTAGCCAATTATGCATCAATAGGAGGTGGTAAATCAAAAGTACCCCACTATCACTCTTGTGACTATGCATATCATTCTTCTTTCAAATTCTTTTGATTTTTTATCCATCTTAGCTTTAAAGTCCTAAGCATAAGAGGTATTTTCTCTTTGTCCTACTGTATCTAATAAGTTATGTGTGGTAGGAATGATCTCATTGAACTATTCTTTCATTTGACCTGCATACCCAAGTGGCTCGGGGATCTATGATGACTACAAAACAAAGGGTTAGAAATGATGAATGAAATGCAAAAATGCATGATAATGTATCAAGTGCAGATACATGTTAATGTTTATAATAACAAGCACAAGTAAAAGCCTTCCACTATTATCACTCCCTACATATGAGGTTGAGGTGTTCTTTCATAGGAGGGCTTACCTGTGGGATATCAAAGGCCTCAACGGATTTGAATAATGAACAATAAATAGCTGAACATTATTTCTTTCATATTCAAGAGAACACATGTAAGATATTTGGCCCATATATATTAGATATGTTCAATTAAACCAAAATGTAGGATCTAGCCCATTCAAGTTAAAAAGTCCTAATGGGTTTAATAGCATTTCGAGATAATTAATCCATATTCAAAGATATTGGCACATATGGCACACAATGCAGTATTAACTAGGGAACCTAGGGGAAGTTGTTATTGGTCATTACATAGGCTCATAATTAGGTCGCGCAAGTTATGGTTATCCAAGCATGGTCTCTCTACAACATGTCTATCTCATCATGAACATATGACCGATTGGTTCACCATTTTATATACCTTATAGGTATGAGTCTTGGATTTGAAGTCACCTTTAACAATCCCCCAAATTGAATGAAAATAAGTCCATGCTTTGAAATGAAATTAAGGTAAAAAAGGATGCCTAACTTATTCTAAGGCTCTAGCATCTAACATAGTTTTGAAAAAAGATGATATTATAAATTCAAAACACAAAAGTCCATATTATTTTGATGTATTTTCAAAGCATGGTCTCATGGTGTCCCCAGTGGAGTTGCCACTGTTCATGTCCCTTCCTTTCTGATGTCGATCAAACTAAAACAACCAAAGACTCAACCTACATCTCACCTCTTAAGTTCTAAAAGTCAAGAAAGAAATTAAAGGAATCTTAAGTCATTCGTATTCGATTAGCCTAGAAAAAGTGAGTTAGGGACTATAAGGTAGGAGTCGCTATAACACCCCCTACCTATTTTGTAAGAAAATAGACAAAGGACATTACTTCTTAGAGGTCACCCATCCTTGGATTTTCCTAGGTAGCTTTCATTTAACTTTTACTAAGGTTTATCCTATTCAGTGTTAAAATTTTATTTAATAGGATCAGTGATCTGTGATACACTATCCAGACATATGGCATTCCTATGCCTGGTGTTACATCTAATTATCAAACCAAGCTATTGTCTATAGCTATAAACTCTTTTTATCTTATTATATGTCAGCATGTTAACTATCTAAGCACAATATTACCTAATGACCCATAATAACATGCATGAGTTCCTTTATCCACTAAAACATATCAATTTAAGAAGACATCATCTTACCTGGACAATCTTTGGCAACACTGCTGGTCACCCTTACAATGCCGGTCAAACTTATTACTTGCGCATCGAACAACTGATACCCTGAGAATACACTCAATGGTGAATTTTAACCAAACATACATTGTATCAAAAACTCATCCAAACACACAAACATGCATTATATCAAAAACTCATCCAAACACACAAACATGTATTTTATCAAAAACTCATCCAAAAACACACAAACAAGCATTCAACAATAAATTTATTAATATCCATGTTATTACTTCTAGACTTGCCCTAGCGCTTTTCCATCCTGGTTTACTATGTTACCTTCAGACACAAACTCTGTGGCTAGCTACAGTAGCACCAGTTAAGAATCTATCTTGGAAGTACTCATAATTTCCTTATTTATTTTATTACATTTTACCAACCATTAACTTATGTTTTTATCCTTCGTTCTATTTCTATTCCATATCATACTTGATACTTTATATGTATGCTTTCATCAAATATTAGTT
>CANXYI010771528.1:0-10361 GCA_948208565.1 Hura crepitans | reverse complement strand
TGCTATGAATGTTAATAACTACTTTGAATAATTTATGTGAACCGAAAAGGTTATTTTATGACATATAAATACCTTAGGGGTATTTTAGTAATTTTCCATTAGTAATAAATAAAGGACTAAAATGGTATAGTTTTGAGCATTAAATGGCTAATAATGACCAAATACATAAATTACATGACCTGTGATAAGCAATTAGATAACTACAGACAAAAACACCTTAGGGGTAAAATGGTAATTTTGTATGATAGCACTTTGAATGGAACTTAAGCCATCAATACAGGATAAAATAGGGATTTTATGCATGAATTAATTACTGGACATAGTTTTAATGATTGAATTCACCACTATGTATTTTTATACTCACCATACCTATTTCAGTGTGCAGGTACCTAGAACAAAGACATCGCCTCGTAAAGTGTTCAGCGGAGTTCAAAGGTCACTTTAAAAAGGTGGATCATGTATGTAGAGTAGATTTTGCACTCTATGTACTTAGGTGGGGAAAATGGGTATGATGTATATAAGGGGGCACAATGTAGTATTTATATATCAGACTATGCTGTAATTAATTAGGAGATGATTTCTCTTATGTATATGTGCTCTGGTTATGTGTTTGTGAGCCTAAGGCTCTATATATTTTATTGTGGCTTGAGGTTTGTGATTGCTGTGTGATAGAAAATGTGGATAGGATGATAACTGGGGGACCAAAAGGGTCCAAGAGAGGTGATATATAATATTGAAGTGCTTGCAAGTGGGTTTTGAATTTTTGGATAGTGACCAGGGCAGCTGCTATGCTGCTAGATTTTTAGATGATACCTGATTGAGTTAGATTCTTTTTGAAATGACAGAAACATAATGTACGAACTTATCTAAATTATAGGGACAAACCTGAATGATTTTGGAGTCAATTAGAGTTGTCCAATGTGGTATAAGTAAAAGTTAAACAAATGAACATGGGGAAATTTCAGGATGGGTGACTTGACAGGAAGTGCACTACTTATTGGGTTCTTATTGGAATCCAATTGAGGGTGTTACATGACCTTATTAGGCACATGGTTGTCACCAAGAAAGATGATAGAGTCAGGATATGTATAGATTATAGGGATCTAAATAAGGCTTGCCCCAAAGATGATTTTTCATTATTACACATAGATATTCTAGCTGACAGTGCAATAATGTGTAAGATGTACAGCTTCATTGATGGATATGTTGATTATAATCAAATTCTAAACAAGATAGTAGACAAGATAAAAATCGCTTCCATCACTAAATAGGGGACCTTCTGCTACAGAGTCATGCCTTTTAGGTTGAAAAATACTGAAGCCACTTATCAAAGGATGGCGACGAGGATTTTGGATGACCTAATTCATAAAGAAGTAGAGGTTTATGTAGATGACATGATGATCAAGTTCTCTACAAAAGGAAGGACATTTTGAAGCATTGGAATAATTCTTTTAGCAAATCGATAAATACAATTTACATCTAAACCAAAAGAAGTGTGTCTTCGGAGTAACTTTAGGTAAACTCTTGAGGCATATAGTAAGTTAGAGAAGGATTGAGATAGACCTTGATAAAGTAAAAGCTATTAAAGAGGTGCCAGTTCTAAAGAAAGAGAAAGAGATAAAGGGATTTTTGGGTAGAATATAGTACATCAGTAGGTTCATAGCCAAGCTCACCACCTATGTGAGGCCATTTTCAAGCTTCTCAAAAAGAACCAACCAATCAAAGGGAATGACAACTATCAAAGGGAGTTTGACACAATTAGGGAATATCTAATAAATTCACCAATTTTGCAACCACCAAAACACATAAAGCCACTAATTCTTTATCTATTTATTAAAGAAAGCTTAGTAAAGGCTATAGTAGCACAAAAAGATGAGTTTGAGTTGAGTTTGCAATTTACTACCTGCAGAAGAAGTTTCTCCCTTATAAAGCAAAGTAAGTGGAAGTGGAAAAGATCTGTTTAGCAGTAGTATGGGATTTGAAGAAATTGAGGCATTATTTCCAATCATATATAGTACAAGTAGTATAAAAATATAATCCTCTAAGTATCTTCAGATAGGTCCATCTTTGGTAAGAAGAATGAGTAAGTGCCTTCTCCTACTGCAAGAGTTTGACATTTAGTACATCACACAAAAGACCATAAAAGGGCGTGCAGTTATAGAATTCCTGGTCAATCATCCACTAAAATGTGAATTATTAGAGTTCAAATTCCTAGATGAGAATTTAAACCTAATTATAGTCCATAGATGGTAGATGTATTTTGACGAAGCAGTAAACAACAAAGGAGTAGGAGTAGGGGTGATTTTAATAACTCCCAAAAGGGAAAAATTGCTATTTAGCTAGAAATTTGAGATATAAGGTTACAAATAACATGGTAGAATATGAAGCTTATACATTTAGGCTTGAAGAATTATTGACTCTCGGTGTAAAAAGAGTTGAGGTATTTAGAGATTCGTTCTTGGTAGTGTACTAGACCAATGAAGAATGGACCATTTAGGAAGATAAATTGATGCCTTGTGTAGAGCATTTAAGATCCATTAATAGACAGTTCAAGAGTGTACTTTTTTCCATATTCCTAGAGATAAAAATAGTTAGTAAATGCACTAGCCACCTTAGTCTCTATGTGGGATAATCCAAAAGGAATAGTCATGAAACTAGTACTTATCTCTAATTCAAAAAAGTCTTGCTATGAGATAGAGTAAATAATGGAAATAAAATGAGAAAAAGATAAGCTATGGTTTTAGGATATCCAAAACTATCAGAGAATAGGGAATTCCTTAAAGAAGCTACAGACAGAGATAAGAGGGTAGTAAAGAAGCTATCAACTTAGTTTATCAGTGTAGATAGGGTTTTGTATAAAAGGCAAGTAAACAGTCTTCAGCTCCATTGTTTGGAAGAGAAAGAAACGGTGAAGGTCATGGAAGAGATGCATGTAGGGTCTTATGGCACACATATGAATGGTTTAGAATTAGCTAAAAAGATCATGCACCAAAGGTTTTTTTAGCTCACTATGGACCATAATTGTTCTAAGTATGTATAAAAGTGTTGTAAGTGTTAGCAGTATGGGGACTTAAGACATATGTCAGTATTAGAACTACACAGTATACTTCTCCTTGGCCATTTACTGCATAAGGGATAGACATAATCAAAGAGATATATCTGGCAACCTCAAATAGGCATCGTTTCATTATGGTAGCCATCGACTATTTTTCAAAATAGGTTAAAGCATAATCCTTTAAGAAGTTAGGAGTAAGAGAGATGATTAAATTTATAAAAAGGAATCTAATTTATAGATATGGCATTCCACACCACATAGTTTCAAATAATGGTGTACAATTTTAGGCTGAGATAAAGGCACTATTATAAAAGTACAGGATATAACACCATAAATCATCTCCTTACAGACCATAAGCCAACAAAGCAGTTAAAGCGACAAATAAGAATGTCAAAAAGATCCTAGATAAGAAAGTTGTAACCTGCAAAGACTGGGCTGACAAACTCCCATTTGCTTTTTAGGGATATAGGACTAGTATTCGGACCTTAACGGGTGCTACTCCATTTTTCTTAGTATATGGGATAGATGTCATACTCTCGGTAGAGATTGAACTCCAGTCATTGAGAGTGGCTATAGAGACATAGATTCTTAAAGTAGCTTGGGTATAGCAGAGGTTCTAATAATTGAACTTGTTATATAAGAAACGATTGAGGGCTAATTATCATAATCAATTTTATCAGAAAATGATGGTACAAGCCATTAGTAAAAGGGTGAAAAATCACAAGTTAAGGAAAAGGGGACTGGTCCTCAAATAGATAAGGCCAAGTCTAACTGATCCAAGGGGAAATTTCAAACCAAACTAGGAAAAACTATTCATCCTTAATCAACTATTGCCAAGGAGCACTGCAATCCGTACATATTATGATGGAAATGAGTCCAAGGAACCTATGAACGTGGATAGATTAAAATGGTTCTATGGATAAAGACAAATAAAAAAGAAAAAGAAGAGATAAATAGCCTTATGGGTCAGAATCAAAAAATGGTAGCCTTGCTAAAATTGGGCACCCTAATAGGGTAAAAAAAGGCATCCTATGCAAAAATTAAAGGTTAAAAGAAAATAGTCAATCAATAAGAGGGCTGATTGATGATAGGAGTTTAAAATGTAATTAAGATTTCCCTTAATTAAACAAGAAAATGTGTTGTTGCATTAATGTCATTTTGTGATTATCATAAAATGCAAATATGATATAAGTAGATAGGACCACTTTAATAAGCTTAATTGAGCATTTTATGGACTAAAGAAATAGAAATATTATTATTACATTACTTTTTATTTAATTTCAGAAAAGCAATAAAAGTACACACTTTTTAAATTCTTTACCTCTTATTTCCATCCTATAGTTTCAACCACTGAAATCAATTATCCCTAGAAAAGCTAGACACCTAGTCTTTATATGCTACAAAAGTCTAGAAATTGTAAGTAGCTTTAAGAGGAATGTTGGTCTTCAAGGGTAATCACTTCTACAAGTTGTGATGCCCAACAGCAAAGGTGACTAACAAATCTCCCCCTCTGAATGATAATGGGTGAGTAATTATACCTTAGGTTTCACCAAACTACCTCACACAGTGATTTGAGATATAGAATGTAACTTTATACAAGCCAAATAAGGAAACACAGCCTAAGGAACCACTCGTTCGTGCATACCGCAAAGAAATCTAGGGGTTCATGAAATTAATGTTCTCATTAGTGGTGGCATTCATCCAAAGGACCCATTACTCCACATCTAAAAAATGGTGCATAAAGGCACAAGGCAACAAATGCTTTAGACTGTAAAACCTAAGAACATAAGAGGGAAGATCATTCATGTAATGACTCAAAAATCCCGACTCTCATGAATAATACTTCTCGGGATGAATAATATTTTTCAAAACTCGATTCGCACTAAGTAGTCCATCAGGGAGTATTAATTATGAAAGAATTTTGGGTGAAGTTTGAAGTCAATCTGAAGTCATTTGGATGGCTAAAAATGATAAATAAGATTTTGCAGCAGCGTCCTGTGAATAGTTCTATAAGCAAAATTGAACCGTAAAATAAATAAAAAGTTGCTCAAAATAATTCAAGAATTGTACAACCTGATACTTAAATATTCTAATGAGTCTATTAGCATTGGAATTGGATTTTTTAGATATCAGGAAGTAATTCTTTTGAATTTTTAATTGAGTAATTATGTTAATTTTCTCGGTTCCCTTTGTTTTTTAAACCCGAGATTTTGGTGATCTATAAAACATTTATTTATCTAATTTTTGGAGGTGTTAATCATTGAATTTTGATTTTTGAGAGGGGTAGAAATAAATCTGAAAGAAAGGAAAAATTAATAATCTCAAAAACTATAAATACCAAATAAATTCTTTCTTTCTCATTTTTTCTTTCTTTTCTTTTTCTTTTTCCCTTTTCTTTTCCTCTCTTTGCCAACAATTCCACTAGCCTCTCTCCTCTCTTTTTCTTCTTCAATTGGAACCAGCCATCTTTGAAAATTGTAATAGATGGAAATCTCATGTCAAGAGCTTTCCATAGACACCAAAATCACCCTATTTGGCGAAGCGGTTCGAGAGAAATCACATAGAGAAACTTAAGGTGAATAGTTACCATTTTTCATTTGGGTAAGAATTTTTGAGTTTTGACATTTTTTCCATGTTCGTTACATGCCTAAGAGTCATTTGATGTCCTCGTTTTGATTTTTTGAAGCTTGTGTGATTTTATATGATTTTTCCTAAATCTTGATTGTTTAAATGCATAAGTGAAACGTCAATCCATGATTCTTGAGGTAATGGAAAGGCATGAGACATCTTCAAGTGTACCACATGATGTTATTATATACGTGTAATCATGTTAATATGTTTAAAATGCATGAATATATGTTTATGTGTAAATTGACATAATATGCAATATTTGCCTTTAATACAATTAATAAGAGTTAATGCAATAAAAATGGTTGGGATGTTAAATTGTGTAATGTATGTCAAGTATAAGTTAATGCATGCTATGTGTGTGTATATGTGGAGGCTGAATAGCCTTGAGAAGGTGTATGTGCGTATATATGTGTTTATGTTATGTGTAAGGCATCATGAGGACATATATGGTTTATGAAATGCTAATGGCATAATTAATGTTGTGTGGAGATTCATGTGCATGTATGTGACTTTGAGGGTGGCCAAATGCCACTTGGACCTGTGTAAGGCTAAGTGCACATGATATATGCTATATAAAACATAATATCGATAAATGTCATTTTTGGCTTAATGTGACCATAATATAAATGATATGGATAAATGCCTAACCTATATGATATATGCATTGTAATATATATAGGAATGCTATAAATGGTGATTAGATGTAACTTATAAGTGTCATGCTCATAAGTGATTTTTGGTAGTCATATAATTCACATATGATATGTTAAATGGCTAAATCATGTTATATTAAGAAATTGAGTACACAAACACATTTTATGATATAAATGCATGCTTATGAAGTGTGAAGATATGATATAACATATGCTTTAGCCTTATGATGTAGTTAAGCCATGCAATGCCCATAATTGGTTTTGATAAGTAGTTTTGCCTAAAATATGGCCATATGCTTGGATTGTCCATTCATGAAACCCGAGCTATGCAATTAAGTGAGTAATGGTTGTTTATACTTGATATGGCATGAATGTGATGATAATGTGTATGTTAGTGTGTATGTGTGTATATAAGTCTAAGTTGGCTACATAACTCGTTTTTATAGTGTATGACATGAATGTGAGTTACAGGCCTTGCTATATGTTATTAGACCATGTGATATGTGTACACAATAATAAGTATGAACCTGTGATGCATATGTTAAAATAAGCAATAATTGTTACCTTTGTTAATAATAACTAAAATGGTAGAACATACTTAGTTTAGTTATGCCTATACCACTAGACAAACTAGTTTGGATAGGTTGATCGATCAATTAGGACATTAGTAACTGCTAGTATGCCTTCGAGTATAAGACCTATGGGTCACTTTGTTGTGTTGACAAGCACTAGCCTTTAGGCATAATTTCGTGAGCCTTTGGGCATAATTCCATGAGCCTTTGGGCATAATTCTATGAGCCTATAGGCATGATACCATGAGCCTTTAGGCATGATACCATGAGCCTTTGAGCATAATTTCATGAGCCTTCGGCATGATAACATGAGCATTCGGGCATGATATTGTGAGCCTTTGGGCATGATACCGTGAGCCTTCGAGCATAATATTGTGAGCCTTTGGGCATAATTTTGTAAGCCTTTGGCCATGATACTGTGTATTTGCTATCTAGCTTTGGATAGTTGTCTTAATAGTATGGGCATTAATTAAGCTACTAACTATCATGCTTAATGATAAAGTAATATATCTTGACATATAATCTCATTTTCATGGCATGTGGATACATCTTATTTGCTTATAAGTTATGCGTACGTGATAAAATACATATGTGAGTTTATATCATGTAGATTGTTATACTGATTGTGTGTTGATCATATTCTTAAGCCTGTTGCTTACTCTACGCTGTATAGGGACATGTATATTTTATATCATATGATTAATGAATGTTGTGTGTCATGTAAGTTACTTTAGCATAATGTCTATTGCTAATAAATGTTTAATGCATGTCCGATTAAATATAAATGTGCATGTTAAAGTGATTACACCGCTAAGCTTTATGCTTAGAGCATTGATTATTTTTGCAATGCATAGGTTGAAGAAAAGTATAGATTAGAGTCAAAGCCTCTACACCATAAGAGATATGAGAAATTGCCCTCTAGGTATATTTTGTTTTATTTTGTAAATGTATAATGATGTAATAGCATTTATAGTACTCTTTAATAGAGGGATTGGGCCTAATCTATGTAAACCAGTTTGGTTTTCTAACTTTAAGTGTTATATGGTTTTGTAAACCTTTAATACATTATTTTAAATTACATTGCATGACATGTATGATATCTCTTACTTCTACATGTGATGAGTGCTACTGAAGGTGCTTGAGGCCTCATTGATTTTTTATATAATGTTTTGATGAGCCTGAAGCTCCATTTTATATGATACGTAGTTTTGATGAGTTTAGAGGGTTAGAAGGACCCGAGTGGTTGATAAACTGTTGTGCCATGGTTATAGAAGTGTTTTAAAAGTAGGTACTATTTGGGAAAGTGTCCTAATATAGCCATTATGCTGCTGAAATTTCAACAAGATGACCCCACTAGTTACCTCGTAAAGCATGCCAAAACTGTTTTTAGATTTTTACATCTTCTTGAGTTTTAAAACATCTTAAAAAATAAAAAGTTTTAATTAGGATGGTTTTTTGTATATGAATTTTGGATACCGTTATACATTATGCGCATCCGCTATTCGGTCAGGTGTATAGAATAAGTGGCAGGCATCACAATTTAATAAACAAAACTTCTCCTAGAACTAGATCTAAAAAAAAATCTATTAGGAATGAAAACCTAAAAGGGCTTCCTAAGCAAAAGCCAAGCTAAGGGTAGGGTGAAAACCCATAAAGGGCAATCTATCCTTAAAAACATTTGTTAGGAATGAAAATCTGAAAAGGCTTCCTAAGAAAGGCAAAAACTTATAAAGGGCAGTTCATTCAATAAAAAAAACTTGAAGCAAAATCAAGCTCCCATGAAAAAAATTGGCTTTACTATACTATACTGCATTTAGTCCCATGTTAGTCTCAAGGATCAAGGGGAAAAATTCAAGCCTTTTGTTAAATCATTTATCACACTAAATAACTAAAAATCTCTAATGTGGCCTTCTGAAGTAACTCTGAGGTATTTAGAGAAGAAATTGAATAAGTATACACCTACATGTAGGGATGGGATATATGTGTAACTGTTAGCATAGGCTAGCAGGTAATTCAAAGAAACAAGTTCTCTTCTTAAAACCTATCTAAAAGCTAATGAAGAAAGTATCCGGAGGGCTTCGACCACCTTATACAAGTAATGGGAAACACAATTGGGACAGTAAGGTGGTGTATTAGATGAACAAGACACCCCTAGAATTGTAGCAAATTCTTCAGCTATGGGATACAATTCTTAGAGAGAAAATCAAAAAACATAAAACTACATGCCACAAAGCCTTTAAAAAAGATAGATCAAGTAAGACCCATCAGAGGAATTTCAAGCCATTAAAAGGATCAAAAGTAGAAATTGCCTAAGTAGAGGGGAGATCAAGAATTTTGTGAAGCTTCTAAAGGAATTCATCACCCATTGGAGCAAAAAAAAAAGAGGAAAAAACTCAAATGGCATGAGGATCTAGGCATGCATTAATGATATTTATAGGCTAGGGGCCTAAAATGATCATTTTGCACTTAGGCAAAATGGTTGTTTTAAGCTAAGAAATTATTGTTTTGGCCAAAATGACTATCTGCCATTAAGGCAAAATAGTCATTTTTACATAAGCCAAAATAGCCATTTCATTCTTTCGAGAAATAGTCGTTTGGCTATAAAATAGCCGTTCAATAAGGCCAAAATGGTTATTTTGCCTGAAGCCTATAACTAGTCAATTTTTTTCCATTTTTTCATTTTCACTTCTATTTTTACCCCTTAGCCCTTAGTCCATCCAAATAAAAGAAAAGAAAAAATGCCTCCATGACAATAATAGAGTTGAGTCTAATGCCAACTAGTCCCGACACATGTGGCAGTACTGAGATGGTTAGATGCTAAAGAAGCAGGGAGATTTCATTGATTGACATTAGTCACCTTCATTGAGAGCCATTACTTTTGCACACTATGGGAACTAAGAGTGCTCCCTATAGTAGACTAAATGCTAGCATAAGTGGGCTGGTGGGATTCTTACTCACAGCGCCATGCCACATATCTCAAGGTAGCCCTCCAATTCCTTAGCACCCTTTAGTACCACCAGGCCCATCTTTCATACCAAATCGCCATCCAGTTTGGGATCCTTGGTGTGTTCTACTAGCTCTCTATCCTTTAATTCTTACATTGCCCACTGACAGTGTGATAGAGATCCCAGAATGCCTCAATGACTACTGGACCACCATTAAATGAGTTAGCACCTTTTATAAAGCCAGCTAGATGAATGCCTTAGCTCTTCAAGACCCGCTGCATTGCTACTTGCATAGGATGTCTGCTTTGTCTTACTTGGGATGTAGCAGTAGTATTGATCAAGTGAACTGGACTGAGTTTTATGGCATATGGGCTATAGAGCATAGTATTTGATTCAACTAGACATTGTCCATACTGGAGCACCTTTATTAGGCCAGCAAGTTCCCTAATAAAGAGATCATGATAGGCGGTATTGTCACTATCGTTTTAGCAAGAGTCAACATTAA
>CANXYI010771505.1:0-16130 GCA_948208565.1 Hura crepitans | reverse complement strand
TCAATTTTGTATGCATTTATAACAGGACTAGATCATATATATAAGTTTTCTGACAAGTAAAATACATTCTCTATTATAAAACATGTAGGGAGCATTCATATATATATATATATATATATATATATATATATATATATATATACCCATAAAGACATAATGACATGCACAGTGATGCCTTTATGTAAATACTGATCATAGTTTTGCAAATAGCAGAGAAGTTATAATATAAAGCTGTCTTATAAGGTAGGAAGTAAAATATATGAATTTGATGTACTCGGTTTAAGGAAGTGTAACTTTAACTAGGGTAATGCCTAAAAAATAATATGCATAAACTGCTAAAAAGAGTACATATTTCCTTATCCATTTGTTTTAATAATGAAATCAATTTCTTAATGTTATATCACTACATCCAAACTTAGTCGATTCATTTTAAAAGAGGCAATTGTATTTTATGAACTTTACTATTTTGTAAGTTTGTCATGGTATAACCATTATATTTACATCATTAAACACTTAAGTATAGGCCACATGATTATGTTCATCCCACAATGCATGTCTTAGGATTTATAATGATTATGTTGCATATATAGATGCACATGTAGAATTAACATGTTAAGTCTAAGGCCACAGCTTAAGCATTATGTCAACAATATGATTGATTATCATATCCCATATAATGATAACTAGCATTTAAAATACCTTAGTCACATCAATTACATACTCATAAAGCTCACTATCTGATATTAAAGAAGAAAAAAAGATATACCAAAAATACAGAGAAATAAGAGGTAGGCTTTGCAATAGTTGTATGATCATGATTGATAAGGACACATCGGACAAAGTTGGTTACCATTAAGAAGAGTATACATGTAGTAACATCAACTAACTTAGGTTCAAAAGAATTACTAAAAGCATAGACAATAATAAATCTAATAGAGCCTAGGTAGTATCCTATTAGAACTTGAGAAAGAATAGACTTAGCATACTAGGGTAAGGAGTTATAGTACTGCAAGGTATTATATATGCCTTTTTAATAGTTATTAGCTTGGCATTAGATATGCCTCTTTATCAGTCATCAGCTTAGCATGGATATGCCTTTTATTAGTTGCTTGGTCAAAGCCATACCTCTATCAGATTTGATAATGGCTTTAGCCTCCTTATCAATTTTTCTCCTTTATTTCTGTAATTCGAGTTCTATCTATATATTACCCATGGCTCTCTTTTAATATGACTTGAAATAAGTTGACATAATAGTATTCATAGATACATAATTTGTTCAATATGACATCTAGTTATAAAGGCATTCATGGACATGCACTATGATGTACAACAGTAAGATTCCAGTTACAGATAACCATAATTATTAGTGGCAAAAATAGATAAGTGCAGGTATGGTAGAATAAGCTTTCATAGATGCATGAATAAGATGTTAGTAGCATAAACATTCAATCAGTAAAGTGCATGATTGACACTACATATTGGCGTCATGAAAGCTTAATAGTTAAAGCAAAATGATTATTAACAGTTATAGTTAATGTGCACTCTAAGGTGGGTAAGTGGAAACTTTAGTGAAATTATTATACAGTCATCTTCTTTACATGTGAACATATTATTGAGTTATAAATAAGGTTTAAGACTAAATGATTCATGAAATAGTAACTAGAGAAAAAAATGTTAAGTGCACTAGCTATGTGAAAGTTAATTGTATGCAATAAGCTCACATGTAGACATGTGAAATAGGCATAAGCCATTAAAAGATTTCAAATAACATATGCATAAACTATAGCATAATATATATATATATATATATATATATATATATATAGATATATATACATATATTCATTAAAGAGAAGACATTTACATGATGTCTCTCCAGTAGGGAGTAATAGTGAGCTAGAAATAATAACTAATGTAAACATGTCATCAGTATATAGAACATAAATGATAGGCTAAGAAATGCATGACATTAGATAGGAATGGAACTTCTATTTGCATGTCATTAATATGGATTCAATCATTACTCAGGATATGTAGTAAGGTACATTATCTAGTCTTATTCTAATAAAATGTTAATCTAACTTTTCTATTTGATACATAGGTTATGGGAAAATGCTAAAGATAGATACCCTTCTCAAGGTAGCCTTGCCCAAAATCCCTAGCCATCTTGACATTCCAATTAACTAACAATCTTTGATGTATCTCAATGTATAAAAAGGAAATGTGTGTGTTATATAATATAGCAAGCTATTTCTTACTACCTGATCCCTAAAGGCTAATAGGTAGGCATATACACTTCTGAGTCAGTATATGCATGTATGCACAATAGAGTACAGATAGTCTCATTCTTGCCAGGGGAGCCCTATGCAACTCTTCCTTTCATAGAAGGGAGTTTAGTTATGTTCTTGTGTCCTTATAAGGGCAACAAACCATATGCCTTATTGGCATATGAAATTGCTAATGCTACTATAGTCATAATGCGATGGATATGTACATGTAAAAATGTTTTCTCATATAGGTGAAAATTTTTGGTAGGCCTCTAGTTAGCTATTATGCTACTAAAATTGTCTTAGACCATGTGAAAATATTGTATGTAGTGATCAAGTTGTTACTTAGACTTAGCTAATACTATCATTTAAGTTAACTAAGTAAGCCATAACCTTCTAGGTTTAAGCAAGTAAACCATACGATGACACTCCCCAATGGTTACTTGAGAGTGACCTAAGGGTAGAGTGTTATAGTAGTGATATCAAAGTAGGGTCAACATTCCTAAAGAATTTAATCACATATTAGGAAGCAATTGTATGTTTCATATATATATATATATATATATATGTGTGTGTGTGTGTGTGTGTGTGTGTGTGTGTGTGTGTGTGTGTGTGTGTGTACACACACATACACACATGTTTAGTTCAAGTTATGAGACATGATTTTAGTAATACTATTGCATACATATGGGTGTATGTCCTCAGATACTTAGCAAACTCCTATAACCATAAGAAACAACAAGTAAATAGCCTTATTCTTTGTCATTTTGAGAATGTTTATCTCATTTTAGAATATAAATTTATATAATAACATGATTTTGCATATAATAGTTTTAGAATATGATATAAACTTATATTAACTTAAGGCATACACGCTTTATGAACTACTTCTAGGAAGAGATTGTTGTATGACAAGATAGAAATAATAAATTTCCAAGATTAACCAGAGGGCAAGTAGTTTTTAGCTTATGGGAAGAGAGTTTAAGGTGTTTAAGTAGGTAATTCAAGACTAGATAAAGCACTAAAGGGTTAAGGAAGTGGAAGTGATAGTATTCTTAGCTAGTAAGATAAGAACCCCAATTCTATTTTGAGCATGAAATTGCATAAGTAGGGAGATTTGTAAAATCTTAAGCTATACATAAATGTTAATAGACTTTTACAAATGCTAATCAAGATCTGTGTATTTTTTTAGTAGGGAAGTAAATATGATAAGGTAATTATAATTAAAAAAGAAGAGGTTTATTCAATTAAAAAGGGTTATTTAATTTAATTAGAGATATCACTAATGCGAGACTATAGATTTTGGAAAAAATGCAAAAATCGGTGGACATACATGGAAGACAAAATAAATTGGACTTAATTGTATGTGATCAAGAAAAAGAGGACTAAACAAGAAATTAAAAGGATAATTTTGTGAAAACAAGAATCCTATTCTTCCCCTTCCTCTTTTTAGAATCGATGCTTTAAATGGGGATGTTTACCCCTATTTTCCTTCCATCTCATGCATGATTCAGCATTAAATTGTTCTATCCTCTAACATCTGATGATCAAAACTCCACCTAATATAAGCATGGGCATAAAAAAATCTTATTTCTTCTTAGTCTTTTTTTGAAAACCCGACATTACACACATAATTCCCTTCCTCCATTTTAATTACTCTCTTCTTACTACGGCTGAAGCTTTAATCTATCTATTTGGTATTTAACATGATGAAATTTGAAATTGTTCCAGGTGCTTTCAATTTGAGGGAAAAGAAGCCAGCAAACACCTTATAGAAGGAAGGTTTAAAATTTAATAAAGGAGGTAAAAAGTAAGTAATAGATGGTGGAAAAATGAAAAGAAGAGGAAAAAAGGGATGGCATGAAAAAGAAGGCTATCTTGCTACTATAATGCTAGACTGAAGATTTAAAAAAAGAGAGAAATTAAGGCCAGATTTTATGTTTAAGTTAAGGTCTAAAAAGGGGTGAATTGCTATTACATTTTCCAGTAGGTTGAGTATTTCAATATGATGGCCTCGGTAGTGGAATTTCATTACCATGGTACTAAAACTATTATAGCTATAAAAGGGTGGTGGTAGCAATAGGTGTTGCAATACCTAAGGTTGTGATAGCAACCAAGGTGGAAGGGGAATCATAGAGGACATCGGTAGAGGAAGAGAGTGCTACTAGAAATAAAGGGATAGCTATTGAGTAGCTTTGATGTTACTGTAGCTACTAGATACAAGCATCAGGTGATACAATAACTATTGCTTTTTGATAAGGCCACTATTTTAGTTCTATGGCACATATGCCATAGCTATCAAGCATGCATGATAGTAGCATGAAGGCAGTAGCAGTTGAGGTTGTGAAAATAAGTAGGTACTTGCCTTCTCTCCCTTTATGAATCAAATTGTGAATTTTTAATTTTTAAGGGGTTAAACTAGGATAAGAATATTACAAAATGGCAAAATAAAACCAGAGTGTGGTAGACCATAGGGACTAGGCAGTAAGCATTAATTCATTTTAATTTCTTTCCTTTTCATCTTTCAAAATTTTTTTGATTTGAGCAAGTAGTCAATGGTAACATGAATTATTAGTATAAAAGGGAACAAAAGACATAGAAGGGTAGAACTTTAATTGAGTTTTTAGGAAGATCAAATTTAGAGCATTTCAAAGAAAATTATAAGTTCTGGAGTGAAATATGGAATGTGTAGACCATTATCTTGAAAGTTCATGAATAGAAGGGAGATAGTGTGTGCATAAAGAGTGAAGTTGGGTCTGAAAGTGTACTGCTACCTTAATAGTTATAATAGGAGCATGAATTACTTTCCTATTTATTTTTTGCAAATAGGTAGTAGTAATATATCAGTTAAGAAATAGTATTTAGTGTATATAGAGGTTAAATGAATTGGTAAAATGCTAATTGTTATGGTTAGAAACTATATGGATTAGGTGTTAAAATGACATAAGGAAATGAAATCAGGATAAGAAAAGGGTAATGGTTGTTACATTCTAGATTGTTCCCTAATGCATTGCATTGCCATTATAAATTGAACACAGTACTTAGATAGGTGTGTATAGTCATCTAGTTAGAATTGCATGGGTATGTAAGGAGATGTTCAACTATACATATCGATAAAGTTAAGCCTAGGGAGTGTAGCACCATGTGCTAATGAATAATGTATATTGCTTGGTTATCACTTACTATCAACTTTTAAAGATGAAACACAAGCAGTTGAGTTAAAACCAATTCATAGAGATAAGAGCAATTCTTTTATACGTTAACATGACCGAGGTAATTTGTGTTGAGCATGATGGAAATTGGGATAATGTGAGAATGTAAAATGAGCAATGATGCCTTGATGTCATGTGTATATATATATACATATTATACTTAATAGAGTTTAAGTGAAACTAGGTTTACTCTAGAGTTACAAAGGAAATTTATTGGTTTACTTGTGATGCTAGTTTTTAGTTTTAGAATCTCTTTTTACTATATGTACAGGTAGGTAAGTCTAATTCTTGACATGTGAAGTGTGATTCTATCTACAAATGTGAACTTGACATGGATAAGGGCTTATGATGATCCTTTTAAATGATTACCTCAATATGGTATGAGTGCATACCATGATTAGATCATATATATAAGCATGATGATAAGTAAAATACACATATTATTATATAACATAAAGGGAGCATTCATACACACACTAGGACATAATGACATGTACAATGATACCTTTATGTAAATACTAATCATAGTTTTACAAAACAGTAGAGAACCTATAGTTTAGAGTTATCCTATAGGGTAGGAAGTAAAATCTATGAACTAGATGTACTTAGTTTAAGGAAGCATTATTTTAACTGGGGTGATGCTTAAAACATAATATGCATAAACTACTAAAAAGGATACATATTCCCTTATCTCTTGGTTTTAGTAATGAAATTAATTTCTTAAAGTTATATCACTGCAACAAACTTAGTCGACTCATTTTGAAAGAGGCAATTGTATTTTACAAACTAGATCATTTTTTAAGTTCATCAATGTATAACCATTATATTTATATCCTTAAACACTTGAGTGTAGGTTGTATGATTATGTTTATCCCATAATGCATGTCATACGATTTATATTAATTGTGCTTTATATACGGATGCATATGTAGAAGTAACATGTTAAGTCCAAGGCTATAGCTCATGCATCATATTGCCCATATGATTGATTAAGGTATCCCATATAATTATAACTAGCGTTGAAAATACCATTGTCATATCAATTGCATACTTATAAAGTTCACTATTAGATATTAAAGAACAAATAAAGATATATCAAAAAAGTAGAGAAATAAGAAGTAAGCTTTGCAATAGGTGCATAATCATGATTGATAAGGACACATTAGATAGAGTTGGTTGGCATTAAGAGGAGTATGTATATAGTAATAACAACCAACTTAGGTTAAAGAGAATTATTAGAAGCATATACCATAATAGATTTGGTAGAGCCTAGGTAGTATCCTATTAGAACTTAGGAAAATATAGATTTAGCATGCTAGGGTAGGGAGTTACAGTATTGCAATGCATTAGATATGCCTATTTATCAATTAGCAGTTTGGCATCACATATACGTCTTTATCAGTTATCAGCTTGGCATGGATATGCCTTTTATTAGTTGCTTGGCCAAGGCCTTACCTCTATTAAATATCATAACAACTTTAGCCCCCTTATTAGCTTTTCTCCTTTATTCTTTTGTAATCAGAGTTTTGTTTGTACATTTCCCTTGGCTCTTTTTTTAATGTGACCTAAAATAAATTGACATAGTAGTATACATGTATGTATAATTCATTTAATATGACATTTAGTTGTATAGGCATTCATAGACATACACTATGATAGACAATAGTAAGATTCCAATTATAGATAACCATGCTTATTAGTGGGAAAAATAGATAAGTGCAAGTATGGCAGATTAAGCTTTCATACATGCATGAATAAGATGTTCATAGCATAAACATTTAATAAGTAAAGTACATGACTTACATTGCCTATTGGTGTCATGAAAACTTAATGGTTAATGCAGAATGATTGTTAATAGTTATAGTTAATGTGCACTTGAGGTGGGTAAGTGGAAACTTTAGTGAAATTATTACACACTCATCTTCTTTATATGTGAAATATTGCTAAGTTATAAATAAGGTTTAAGGCTAGTTGATTCATGAAATAGTAACTAGAGAAAAAAATGTTAAGTGTGTAAGCCATGTGAAAGTCAATTCTATGTAATGAGTTCATATGTAGACATGTGAAATAGGCATAAGTGATTAAAAGATTTTAAATAATAGATGTAGAAACTATAACATAACATATATATATGTATATATATACCATTAAAGAATAAGACATTTATATGAAGTCCCTCTAGTAGGGAGTGATAGTGAGCTAGTAACAATAACAAATGTAAATATGTTATCAACACACGAAACATACATGATAGGCTAAGAAATGCATGACACTGAATAGGAATGGAACTTTTAATTGAATGTCATTAATATACATTCAAGCATTACTTAGGAAACATAGTAGGGTAAATTATCTAGTCTTGTCTTAATAAAATGTTAATCTAACTTTTTTGTCTGATATGCAGGTTATAGAAAAATGATAAGGATGGACACCTTCCTCAAGGTAGCCTCCCAGAATCCCTAGCCATCTCGACATTCTAGTTAGATGACAATCTTTGATGTATATCAATTCATAAAAAGGAAATGTTTGTGTGTTATATAATATAACAAGCTATTTCTTATAGACTGATCCCTAAGGGCATATGTATGACATGTCGAGTAGTGAAGCAATGTAGTGTACGGATCCTTAAAGGTTAGTAGGTATGCATATACATTTTTGAGTCGATATATACATGTATGCGTAATGGAGTACATATAGTCCCATTCTTATTAGAGAGGCCCTCTGTAACTCTTCCTTTCATGGAAGAGAGTTTAGTTATGTCCTTAAGTCCTCAGAAGGGTAATAAACCATATTCCATGTTGGCATATGAAATTTTTTATGTCTTAATGTTGTTGCAATCATAATACAAGGGATGTATATATGTAAAAATATTTTCTCATACAGGTGAAAATTTTTGGTAGGCCTTTGGTTAGCTGTCATGTTGCCAAAATTTTGTCTTAAACCATGCAAAACTATTGTCTATGGTAGTCAAGTTGTTAGTTAGGCTTAGCTAATATTGTCATTTAAGTTAACTGAGTAAGCCATAACCTTCTAGGTTTAAGCATATAAACCATATGAGGTTACTCGGGGTTGATCCAAGGGTAGAGTGCTATAATTCACATCCTAAAAAGTACAATTTATAACATTTGGATTTTCGGGCATTACATTTCTTTCCCTTTTAAAAGAATTTTGTCCTTAAAATTACTTGGTTCAAATAGATATGGATGCTAGTCCCTCATTTGACTTTCACTTTCTTAGGTTGCTTCCTTGACATTGTGATTTTAACACCTAAAAATTTTGACAAAATGAATGGTGACACCCAAGGGTCATGAATAGTGACTTTTGTGACATGTGCAAGACTTTCATATTGATCAATGGATTAAGTTATAAATATGTTATAGTAAAACTTTTATATGAAAAGAAGGATGTTTAGGGGTCTAATGAGTGAAAACGAACAAGATTGTGAATAGTAAATCACAAAGTCTTGAATAGTGAATTTCGGTATGAGAATAGTGTTCCTAACCTTATTGATCAAGAGTTTATGAGTTAAATAGTATATATATACAATTTGGTAGAGAAAAGAGCACATCGAGGAAATTAAATAATAACAAACAACTACGTGAATAGTACCACTCGAGAGTGAATAATACCTCTCGGGACTCGAAACGTAATAATGTTATAGGGTGGTATCATTAATTATAAAACATTTTTTTATTAGAGTTTGAAAAGGAAATAAGGTCATTAAAGAGGTTAAAAATATAAGTTAAGTTTTTATGGCAGCGTATTATGAATAATGACACAATGAAAGTTGAACCATAAAATATTTTTGAATGTGCTTAGTGGGCCCAAAAATGCCACATCCTAAGGCTTAAAAAAGTGCTTTGAGCATATTTGGTATGTGTATCCACTAATAATATGTTTTAAAGATTCATTCTAGCCATTAAAGTGTGTGTATTTGTATGTATTTAAGACTTTTATGTATGTTAATAACTTAGTTATGACACTTAATGCGATATGATGTTGTAACCATGCTAAACTATGTGTTTTAATAATTGAATTTTGTTAGATGTTAATGTAGGTCATTGGCGGCTAAATACCATACTAAACATACCATGAAGTTGAGATATATGTGTATGGCCTAATATGGATTTTATGAGCTATGTGATGATATGTGTATGTAATAAAAGCAATTGTGTGTGTTTTGGAGAAATTATTTTGCAATATTGAGTGATAATTATAAGGAATGGTGCATGTGAATGATAAATTGGAAATAAGAAAATTTATATAAGTGGCTGAAACGTATAATATATAAAGTTCAAGTGTGATTATATGTGCTAATGATGGAATGAGTATGCATGATGATATTATGGTTATTAACACATGTTGTGAGTTCATGATGTTTTGTATAATGAAGATGTATTAATTATGCTAATGGAATAACTATGGCCAAATGGATCATGGTATGTAGAAAGAGGGTGTTAGATGGCATGTATGCTAGATTATGAAGCAATTATATATATGTGCCCTAAAATGAATTAAGTGTGCTAAAATAAGGTTATGTGGTTAAAAACTAGATGTATGCTAAATAATAGCTAAATAATCTATTGATTATGTTGATGATGAATAAGGATGAACATCTTAAACAATGTACATTTAGGATGAGATGATATGCATGAGTATGTAATAATTAAGTGGTGATGTAGGAGTATATAGCTGAGCATGTTACATGAGAATATTATAATGTGAGATTATGACATGTGTACTAGTTGAATACTGAATAAAGTAAGTATAGATTATTTATGCAATATACTAGGTATATATGATTTAAGGTTATATTTACATCAAAACATGTATTAAGAGTTTAATTATCAATGTTATATCATAAAATAAAAGAAGTAATTTCTTAATGCCTTATCATAAAGTGGTTGAATGGCCTAACTAGTGTGAATGAGTTATGGTTGTAATGAATATAGCTTGCATGAATAAATGATTTATACAATGATGGGTTATGAGAATGATAAGAGCATGTTTAAGAGCGTATGGTTAAAATTAATCATGTGAGTATAATTTGATGTTTATGTGATGATGATGATGTTTTATGAAGCACGTGACATGATGTAGATTGATGATCCTTTAAAGTATGTAATCTATTATGGCTTAAGTATGTGAAAGTTATCTTTTAGGGTTATCATTAGTGTTGAGTATGCATTTTGAGCTTGCCTTAGTTAAGCATCTTCATGCCATGGTTTAGAAACATTCATGACGCATGAGGAGAAAATAAGTTGAATGATGTGATAAGAACCTAAAGTATATGAATCCAACCTTATAAGGTTGTTCTTGATATTAAGGTATGTATCTTACTATTACTTTTGCAATTAACATTTTAGTGCCATAAATGATGTGTACGTGTTATGTATGATGACTAAGATGAGAAGATTTAAGTATACATGGTGTTTATGTAATGATAATACCATTATCTTCATGTCTAGAGTATGCTATGGTATTAAGGTTGAAATGGCCAATGTATAAGTGTTAATTATTATATGATGGATGGTGAAAATGAGGTAAGTATTCTATATATATCTCTTGCAATGAGTGTGCACTATGATGCCATGCATTAAATGTAATGCATTATGCATAATATGAGGAAATAAAGTAGAAATGAAACAAGTATGTAAACAAACTTCAATGTTTATAAAGATTTTGTGAGATAGTTCTTTAGTACGAATCTTTTATCAAGATGAGTACTTTATATCATTATGTTTACTATGTAAATTCATTATCTGCAAAATGAGGTATAATGATACACATATATAGCTTGTCCAAATGGCCTATTAAGTGCTTATGGTGCTTTAAGCACTTAACAAGCATAATAAAATCCATGGTGTAAGTAAGATGCTATGATGTAAAAAGTATCCATGTATGAGTATGAAATATGGTTTATCATAACAAGTAAACCATGAGTAATTATTAAGTCTTCTTAAATCATGCTTAAGATGGAGAAACAAATATACATACAATAATGCCTCATACTATTAGATAACCTAGATTAGATAGGTTGACAAATTAACTCGGGAGATATATCAGCTGCTAGGGTACCTTTTAGTGCAATGTAAGCCTTCGATTAATCATATAGACCTTTAGCCAACTAGGCCTTCAAGTAACCATATAGGCCTTTAGGCAACATACAGGCCTTCGAGCACCATCAGTCCTATTATCTAATTTTTGTTTGTTCTTTTTTATGTATGGGTAGGAAATAACACTATTTGACATAAATAAGAATCATGTGAAATAAAGTTAAATTGCACATGATAAATCTAAACTTAAAAAAAAATGATTGTGGTTAGTAGGTATGCATGTACAATTACTATGCTCATATTAGGTTATTATCTTAACATTGTATATGATTATAGTATGTAATGCCTACTAATATCTATGATGTAAATTCCAAATGCTTATGCTAATGTAGGATATGTATGTATATTTGAATTTGATGACTTAATGTGTTTTAAAGGAGAATATATGATTGAACATAAGATTATTAGATATACCACTAAGCTTTAAAGCTTAGCGCATCATTTGTTTACATTGCACTAGTTTTTGGATACCTTGAAATGAAGAACACTAGGCTTCAAAGATCATGGGTTTATTTGAAAATGATGTTGTTTAGATAATTTTGTATGCTATATGTAGAAAGAATTGAAAAGATTGTATGAGCACTAATATGTATTCCAATATATAGAATATAGGCCTGTAATATATCAAAAGTTTAGGTGAACTTATAATATGTATGTATATATGAGGATATATTTCTAATGGGTATTGATATATGATGATTAGAAAGTTATTATGTATGTATGGTTTAGAATGTTTATGAGATGAATGTTTATCTTTATGCGTGTGTCAAATGAAATAATGTTGAGTTTAGATTATTAGATAGACCAAGATGATAATGAGTTGTGTTTTGATATATTAGAAATGTTGTTTTATGTAGGTTACTATTTTGGATAGTATCCTAGTATAACTATTATGCTATCGATTTTCGACATAAAGATCCAGAATAGTAAACCCTAGATATGGCTTTTGTTAAGATAGGTTTTGATAAGTTTATATAATAAGTTACACATGAGAAAGGTTTCAAGTTATATGAATTTTAAGTAAGAGGTAAATAGATTAAGTTGGATTTTGGTTATGTGTCATTCTTTATTTAGGTCCGATGATCGGATCAGGTATAGGGTGTCACAATAATGCCTCCACAACACCTTTACGAATGACACTATCTTGTTCTGCAATTCTTTGACTTCTCAAGCCAATATCTTTACATGTTCTTCCTTATAGGATAAATTTAGTTGTATTTCAACTTCTTTAGCTGCTAGCATATATAAAGGGTCTGATCTATATCTCTAAAGCATCGATATATAAAAATACATCATGGATTTGTTGTAATTCTAGAGGCAAAGCTAGTCTATAGACTACTAGCCCCACACAATCAATTATTTCATATGGACCAATAAACCTTGAACTCAACTTGCCTTTTTTTGCCAAATCTCAAAACTTTCTTCCATGGAGATACTTTAAGAAAAACCTTGTCTCCGACTATATACTCTATATATTTTCTCTTTAAGTTAGTATATGACTTTTGTATGTTTATTACAACTCTCAACTTATCTTTGATAATCTTCACTTTCTCTTTAGCATCTTTAATCAAGTCTAGTCCTATTAGCTTGTTCTCACTTAACTCACTCTGCCATAAAGGAGTTATTCACTTCCTTTCATATAAAGCCTTATATGGAACTATTCCCAAACTCGCTTAATGGCATTGTTATAGGCAAATTTTTCTAAGTAGAGGTATCAATCCCAACTCCCTTTAAACTCTATGGCACAGCTTCTCAACATGTCTTCTAACACCTAGCAAACATGTTATCATTATTAGAATATAATTCACTTTTGATTAAAGTCGCTCAAGTGCTAGAATTACCTAAATGACTCTCTCGAATCAACCATCTGTCTATTGATGAAATGTCATACTAAAGCTGAGTCAAGTGCCTAAAGCAGTGTGTAGCTTTTTCCAAAACCTTAATGTGAACCTAGGGTCTCAATCAAATATAATTGAAGATGACACTTTATGTAGTCTTACTATTCCATTAATATACAATTCTGCCAGCTTCTCTAGTGAATAATCCATTCTCGTAGGGATAAAGTCAGTAGACTTGGTTAATCAATCCATAACTACCTTATGGCCTCCGTTACCCATTATGTACACTGGACTCGAATAATGAGCAGCATATTGACCAACATCTAAACTACTCTATAAGTAATAACTCGAAAATCCTAACTATCATGAATAGTACTTCTCGGGATGAATAATATTTCTCAAAACTTGAGTCACACTAAGTAATCCATCAGGGATTATTAATTATAAGAGAATTTTGGGTAAAGTTTGAAGTCAATCCAAAGTCGTTTGAATAGTGCCATAGGTAAAGCTAAACCGTAAAATAAATAAAAAGTTGCTCAAAACAATTTAAGAATTATACAACCTGATACTTAAATATTCTAATGAGTTTATGGGCTTTAGAATCAGAATTTTTAGATATCGGTAAGTAATTCTTTTGAAATTTTAATTTAGTAATTACGTTAATTTTTCCAAGTTCCCTTCGTTTTTTGAACCTAAGATTTTAGTGATTTATAGAACCTTTATTTATCTAATTTTTGGAGGTGTTAATTGTTTAATTTGGATTTCTGAGAGTGGTGAAAATAAACCCAAAAGGAAGGAAAAATTAATTATTTCAAAAACTATAAATACCAAAAAAAATTCTTTCCTTCTTATTTTCTTTCCTTTTTCTCTTTTCTTTTCCTCTCTTGGCCTATAACTCCACTAGCACTTCTCCTTTATTTGACTACTCTATTTGACACCACACACCTCCAAAATTGTAATAGATAGGAAGCTCGTGTCGACAACATTCCATATACATCAAAATCACCTAGTTTGGTAAAGCGGTTTGGGAGAAATCGCTTAGAGAAACCCAAGGTGAATAGTGACCATTTTTCATTTGGGTAAGAATTTTTGAATTCTGAAATTTTTCCCATGATCGTTACATGCCCAAGAGTCATTTAATGTCCTTGTTTTGATTTTTAGGAGCCCGTGTGATTTTATATAATTTTTGCTAAATCTTAACCATTTAAATTCATAGGCGAAATGTCAATCCGTGATTCTCTGGGCAAAAGAAAGGCATGAGGTAGCTTCAGGCGTACCACATAACATCATTAAGTATGTGTAATCACATTAATATGTTTAAAATGTATGAATATATGTTCATGTGTAATTTGACATAATAAGTAAATTTTGCCTTTAATGTAATTAATATGATTTAATGCAATAAAAATAACTGGGATGTTAATTCATGTAATGTATGTCAAATATGAGTTAATGCATGTTATGTGTGTGCATATGTAGAGGCCAAAAGTCCTTGAGAAGGTGTATGTGTGTATATGTGTGTTTATGCCATATGTAAGGCATCATGAGTATATACATAGTTTATGAAATGCTAGTGACATAGCCAATGTTGTGTGGAGATTTATGTACATGTATGTGACCTTGAGGGTGGTCGAATGCCACTTAGACATGCAAAATGCTATGTGTATATAATATACATTATATATAGAGCTTGATATTGGTAAATGCCAATTTTGGCATGATTTGACCATATTGTAAATAAGATGGATAAATGCTTAACCTACTTGACATGTGTATTGTAATATATTTATGATTGCTATAAATGGTAACTAGATGTAATTTGCATGTGTTGTGCTTATTGTGATTCTTGGTAGTCATATAAGTCGCATATGATACATTAAAGGGCTAAATCATGTGATATTGAGAAATTGAGTGTGTGGGCATGTTTTATGTTCTAAATGCATGTTTATGAAGTGTGAAAATATGATATAACTTGTGTTTGGCCTTGTGTTATGTTTAAGGCATGGAAAGTCCATAGGGAGTTTTAATAAACAATTTTGCCTAAAATGTGGCCATACATTTGAATTGTCCATATGTGAAACTCAAGCTATGTGTTTGAGTGAGAAATGGTTGATTATGCTTGAGTATAGCATGAATGTGATGATGATGCATATTTTAGCATCTATGTGATGATGATGCATATTTTAGCATCTATGTATGTATATAAGTCTAAGTTGGCAGCATGACTTATTTTCATGATACCATTAGCCTTTGGGCATGATAGCATAAGCCTTCAAGCATGATACCGTGAGCCTTCAAGCATGATACCATGAGCCTTCAAGCATGATACTGTGAGCCTTCAGGCGTGATACCATGAGCCTTTAAGCATGATACTGTGTGTCTTTGGGCATGATGCCGTGAAACTTTAAGCATGATACCATGAGTTTGCTATCTATCCATGGATAGTTGTATTGATATTAGGGGCATTAATAAATCTAATAACTATCATGGTCAATGATAAAGTAATATAGCTTGACATATGATCTCAATTTCATGTCATATAAATAAAATATGATATGTGGATTATTATGCTGATTGTGTGATGATCATATTCTTAAGCCTATTGTTTGCTCTACACTATAAAAGATTAGGTATATAGCATATTTCATGATTATTGCATGTTGTGTAATATGTAATTTTTTTAATGTAATGACTATT
>CANXYI010771304.1:0-31048 GCA_948208565.1 Hura crepitans | reverse complement strand
TATGGACTTGTGTCAACACATAGCTTATTTAAATATGTTTCATTTTGCCATTGACATATTTTTTTTGATAATGTCACTTTTATTCCAAAAATGACCTTAGTGAATCCCATTCACTCATCGTACTTTGCTTTTGCTAGAGATTCTTAAATATATATTACTCATCATAACTACGTGATAAACTTACCACTATAATCTGAAGTGGTAAATCCTATGTTAATCACTACATTATCTTCTAATATGTTATAGCATATCGAAGCACCTCACTATGTATACTTTTTGTTTGGAGTAAAAGCTTTGGAGCTAAAGTATGTCACTCTATATTTAAGATAGTTAGGGATCCCAAGTATAAGGATATTTGCACCACTATATTATTAGATACATTCACTGACATAGATCAAGTATCTATGTAAAGATCTCATGGTGGGTCTCTAATATACTTACTTCACAACTAAGCATCCACATATTAACTCCAAGCATCTCTATGGTTATAGCTTGTGAGAACTATTGCTTGATCTAATCAAGAAATATAACATGTGTTGATCTATCTGTATTAGTAATGTCCCATTTCGCTAATACTATGATATGG
The DNA here is from genome assembly GCA_948208565.1 of Hura crepitans. Taxonomy (NCBI): domain Eukaryota; kingdom Viridiplantae; phylum Streptophyta; class Magnoliopsida; order Malpighiales; family Euphorbiaceae; genus Hura; species Hura crepitans. The sequence continues at coordinate 30,462 of CANXYI010771304.1, read as the reverse complement.
AATATTTATGTACATCATATTTGCATGCACTAAAAATCTAACATCATAAACAGTTTATGATTTCTCTACACGGTGGTTATATACTAGGGACTTTATAACATGCTTGAAGGCATTGCAAATAATTATATGTAATTTGAAATGTACCATGATATAAAGAGAAATGCCTTATTTTATTAATTCACAATGTTTAAATATATGAATACTACCCTATTACATAAGCTCTAGGGCAACATTGGAAACATTTGATTATGAATCTAATGAAACATGTGAATTTTGTTTATTAGGTAAGATGACAACACTGCCCTTTAGTTGTAAGGATGAATATGCTTGTGATATGTCATAGTTGATACATTCAAATGGCAATAGCTCAATGACAATAAATGCTAGAAGGGGGTTATCTCTACTTCTTTACCTTTACTTATTATTATTCATTATAGAGGTGTTTGAACATGATGAAGTACAAGTCTGAAGCCTTTTAAAAGTTTAATGAATTCAAAAATGAAGTTCAAAAACAACTTAGGAGACATATTAAAAAACTTCAGTTAGATTGAGGTGGTGAATAATTTAGCCAAGCATTTTAAAGTTATCTTAGAGATAATTGGATATTATCTTAATGGACTCCTTCTTTTACTCCACAGCATAATGGTAGAACTAAGAGAAGAAATCGAACCTTATTTGATATGGTTTGATCCATGATGACCCTTGTTGTAGTTTTTATTGGTTTTTATTAGTCAAGCATAATGGAATTTTAATTTTTATTTAAAAACCAAATAATAGAGGATTATCAAATTATTTGAAACATGCACAAGTAATAAAAATCTATAATACAGAATGATTACAATTAACCATTTAAAATTCCTTTCCCTCTAATTCACCTCATCGGTTTATTACAAACACAATTATCCTTTTAGGAACACCTCCAGGGTATCCATATTAGAATGATAATGGGAAAACACTAGAATATCTATATAGTAGTAAGATATTCAAATAAAAGAAGAGAAAAAAGTAAAATTATCTATTCTACTAGGGATCACATACGTGCAAAAATGGTTCTAATGGCTCTCTATTTTATTGATTAAAGTTCATTATTTATGCACTAAATGACACCTCAAGGCCAAATTTTTAACACATAAAAATTTGACCTACCCACCAATCAAGGAGGCCACAAATTCGGCATTCTAGTAAACTATCCATATATCTCAATTTTAGGCTTATGCACATCTACACATGAGGCTTGTAATATGCAACATGTGAGACTATTATGGACAAAATTTTGATTAACATTAGGCTTTATTAGTGAGCCTTTTCAAACTTAAAAGGTTATTCAAAATCAAATCAATCGTACACCAAAAATTGTTATAACTTTCTAAAATCTAAAAAATTCAAAAGTATTAAAAATATCCATAATTAAAATATTAAATAGTAATATGTAATATTTATGGTGAAATAATTTTAGAGAAAATATGTATTTTTATTAGGGATGAGAGCGATTTAGTGTTTAGGAGTCACTACCTAGCCTCCACACTAAGACCTTTAATCTTCTGTACCAGAAAGGTTCAAAATTCAAATTTTATTTACAGCCCAATAATATGCCTACTTTGTATATAGTAACTTTTAATATTTTTGGTTAAATAATTGTAGAGAAAATATGTAATTTTATTAGGGACGAGAGCAATTTAGTATTTGGGAGTCACCTTCTGGCCTTTACACTAAGACCTCTAATCTTTTATACTAGAATAGTTTGAAATTCATATTTCATTTATACCTTAATAATATGCATTTTTTGTATATTGTAACTTTTACTAATCTCGAATCAAGCAAGCATGCATTATATTTAAATCAATTATGTCACCTTTTCATTTAAAAAGAGTAAATTATAGTATTTAAAGAATATAACAAGTATATTGTACATTCATATTTTAGGTTATTGATTAGTTATGGTATGACTTGACAATTACCTATAATTTTATAAGAATTGGTAGTAATTACCTAACTACCATCTCTAAGTGATTGGCCTTTATTAAAATAGATTTTTAAAATAACTTTTCAATAAAGAAAACTTGAAACCATTTTTATTAAAAAACAACAATTAATTAGATAGAAAACCTTTTGACGTGAGGATTAGGCTTTTGGCATGTAAAACAAGTTGTTAACTACCTATTACAACCTAAAAAATAAGCATTAAAATTGAAATAGTACAAAACCAAAAGAAATAGTTTGTAACATGAAATTGGTCTCGCCTATGTATTGTTAGATCCGTGTAGACTCTATAGAGCTTTGGCACATGTCCGTGTGGACTGATACTAGGGTGATAGATAAGATCATCTAGACTTCCCACTTCGATCATATTAGTTACTTGTAACCATCTCAAAGAAATAAGCTAGAAATGAAACTTAATAGCCTATAAGGACCTCAATAGACAACATCATTAAGTAACATAATGTAAGTGCTAATGAGCCATGATTCATGTCATGTAGTGTGTATAAAGTGACATAAGCACTACAATTCATAGATGATACATAAGTGAACATATAGGTAGATTCAAGGTCATAGATTTAAGTTTATGCGAACTACTTTCCTTATAAGAGAAATCCGTGAGGACTACAAATAGAGGCAAACATGCAAAAAAAATTATTATCTGCATGGACCATATTTTTTATGAGAGGAGGTCCGTGTAAATTACATGTTAAGATAGACATATACAAAACCTAATCGTCTGTACAAACTATATTCCTTGTGAGAGGGAGTCTGTGCAGACTACATGTAAGCTTTAGACATCAAAGATATTCCTATGTTAATCATGTGATACATTAACGTGTGCACGTACAAACATGGCATATTGTGAGCATGGTTCACCAAGAATGACCAAAATAACATTGGATTTAGGTCCATGCGAACTATGTTGCTAATGAAAGGGAATCTATATGGATATATGCATGCTAAAAGTTTAATCCATATATTCATAATCAAGGTCATAAAATAATTATAACATGTCAAGAGTCTATTTACACATAACAAGGCAATTTATATGGATTACCTACTCCTTTAACTAATATAGGGATCGCCAAGAATCACCCCATTAATGGCTAATCATAGGAGATCATAGGACCATGTGAATAGTAAATGAATGTACTAATATTTAGTAAGAGGCCTTAGCTCTTACCTTGCTATAGAGCTATTAAACATTAGCACAAGGCGTAAAGGTTTAAAAGAAAATTGATTTAAGTACTGGCTAAAGGACTAGTAGATAGTATCTTAGTTGGCATTCTCACCCAAACTCTCAAAAAAGGTGTTTTGGCTACTCCAAAATTATTCTCAAAAGCCTCATTTCTTATCCCTTCATTACGGGTTATTTATAGGCCTTAGGGTGAAAGTGTCCCATCCAAAAGTGGTAGAATCCTTCTAGTACAAGGACACAATATTTAGATAGGAATCTTATGCTTTTAAAAGATTTTTGTTAGCAAGTTCATGTAGACTTGGATGACTTAGTCCATACAGACCTAGGTTATGGGTTTTCCCTCCAGTCTATCGGCCTTGGTCTAGGTCTTAGGCTAAGTTTTGAGTTAATATTTGTAGACATAGGCTTAAACTTTTTTAGGTAGACCATAGGCCTTGGGTTTGATAGAGTTGATTTGGATTGTATGGAGTTAAGTGTGGCACGTACATGCAGACCATGTATCACGAGCTAAAATAGGTCCATACAGACCTACATCCTAAGGGATTTATGCCAATGCAAAGAGCCTATCTCTGATTATCGTTATAGGCCAAACTTCAGGCATTTACATTTACCCCTACTTTGGTGTGTGTTGTTAAATGCTAAAGCGACATTGCACATTAAAGTGCTTGAGATGTAGTAACATACTTAAAGTTTTGCTATTTTTCCTTTTCATGATCTAGCTCATTGTTATCATGTCTTCTTGATACTATTTGTTATCTAGTACCTTTATGATTAAGCCTGTTGCATATTTTTAGGTCTTCATATTTGCACTATTTAGTGACTTTGTCATTTGCATCATTTGGTAGCTTTGTGTTTGCACCATTTGGTGGCTTAGTATTTGCACCATTCAATAGCTTAGTGTTTACACAATTTGATGACTTAGTATTCATGCCATTCGTTAGCTTGGCTCAACATTCACACTATTCAGTGACTTGGCATTAACACCATTCAATGGCTTGTGATTTTATCACTTGCTATATATATGGTTAATGTGCATGGAAGATGCATTTTCACACATAGGAAAATATGTTGGTAGTTTCAAATAATGCATGTCTTTTTCATATAATACATGTTTTCATGGAAAGTAAAATGTATGTTTTTATATTGATAATGGGCGATGCATGTTTTCATGTATAAAAAAGTTATTAATGATTTAGTGAAAGATGTATTGATGCATGCTTACATATAGATATATGATATGTGTCCTTCATGCATAAAGCTATTGATGAGAGATGATGGCCAATGCATGTTTTCACATGAAGATAAATGATGAAATAAATTATCTATGTTTTCATGCAAAGGCCCAAGGATCATGGAGATTGATCATACATGCTTTTCCTAAAAACATGATACATGCTTTTAAGGAAGCATGGATAATAGATGAGATAATTCTAATGAATGAATGTGGTGATAAAGTGATTTAATATAAATGGGTAGATGTGCATCTATTAACTATGTGCAAATCAATTCCTAATCTTTTCTAGATGAAAGAATACAGCAAGGTATGTTTCTGACTGAGTGGTGACTGATGCATTTCTAATAAATTTAGTGATATGTATATTTTTGCTTATTTTCTTATAAATGAATGTTGAATCTAAATGGTAAATGCATGTAAAACATGAGTGTGATATTTTCCTAGATGATTGAATAAATGAATAATTTCTTATGATATATGAATGGTGAAGGCAGATACATGTTAAATAATGGTACATCTTTTGCTATGATAAATGAATGGTGATGGTTGATGTATGCATGCATCTTCTTCTATGATGGATGAATGGATGAGTATGAGTGAGTAAACCTAATATTTGTGTTGTGTGTGTTACAATGTTTCTAAATGCAAGAGTCAGTACTAGTTTTGTTATTAAGATCATTCTCTTCTTAGACTTATCATAGAAAAAACTTGGGTTTGAAAAGATATTGAAGTCGTGAAGTTGTAAGCTAGGTTGGGGTAATGAGAATAAGATGTCTTTTAAAGAAAGAGGTTAAGTTAAGGTGATGGAAAGGCTAAGGAAGGTGTTGAGATATAGGTTGAGTTAAGGCAAACAATGATGAAGCCAAGGCATAGATGAAATTTCAATTTGTTGCTAAGGGCATTTAAGCATGTGTAGCTGAAGAGTGAATGATTATGATTAATGAGGATGCAAATATAGGTGCCTAAACAACATGCTACTCTTGTTATTAGCTGGTTCAAAGATTTTTCAACCAAATATTTTCTCTAAACCACTAATTATTGCCTAGACCTCCCTTTCTAGGTTTTTAATCTAGTGAGGTATGCCTTAATTTTTGCCTAGGTAGTCATTTACAAGTTTTTAGCCAAGTGAGCTTTTTTATTTCTATTTTTTTAATTTAGCTTATCCACTTCTAGTGTGCTTGTGCTAATCAATTGAATCTAGACTTCTAATTTTAAGTTGGCTTGATATATTTTGAAGCTCTTGTCATAGGAGATGGCAATTTTTAGATTAATAAGAAGCTTGCTATAGGTGTCAACTTTATGCCACCTAGTGCCATAGATTTTTTTCTTTGAATGTCGTTCTTTTGACCTTTTTAAGTATTGCATTAATGATATCCCTATTATTAGTCAGTCTAGAGAATTTTTTGAGTCAATGTTTTCTTCGAATTTCCTTAACTTTTTCCTAGGCTCATGCTCTTAGTTGATCAATCTAGTAGGAATTAGAAAATTCATTTTTTCATTTTCTATGTTTTGAATGAGGGTAACCATGGTTAAAGAGTGAATGCTCAATTGTTTGAGGCTATGACACCCCCTACTAAATTCCTAAAGAAACCCAATAAGTAGTGCACTTTCCACTAGGTCACCCATCTTGAAATTTCTCCCATGTTTATTCATTTATCTTTTACTTATATTGCACTAGATAACTCTGTCTAATTCCAAATCCAATCCGGTCTAGTCCTATAGTCCATTTAGGTTTGTGTTGTCCAATTTATGTTATTATAAAGGGAATTTAGCACATTCTGGTATTTCTTAAAAATTCGACAGCACAACAGCTGCCTAAGTCACTATCCCAAAATTTCTTTCTACCTGTAATCACCTTTGTATCATACATCGCATCTCCTAGACCCTTTTGGTCCCTTAGGTATCACCCTATCAACATCTTCTAATACGTAGCAATCACAAGCCTCATACCATAATAAAAACATATACAACCTTAAGCTTACATACATTTAACGTAGAGAACATATACATAAGAGAAACCATCTCATGATTAAATACAGCATAGTCTGATATATACAAATACTACCCTACGCCCCTTATATACATCACACCCATTTTCCCCCCCTAAGTACATGGAGTGTAAAAACCATACATCTATACATGATTAGTCTTCTCAAGAATGACCTCTGAACTTCACTGCACGTTTTATGAGGCGACGCCTTTAATCTTGGTACCTGCACACCGAAATAGGTACATTGAGTATAAAAATACTCAATGGTGAATTCAACCATTAAAAACATATCCAGTAGTTAACCCATGCATAAAGCATCTATTTTTATCTTATATTGATATCCTATATTCAATTTGTAACTCTAACATGCAAAAATTACCATTTTACCCTTAAGGTGTTTCTATATGTAATTATCCATTTAATTATTAAAAGCTATATACTTTTATGTATTTGGTCATTATTAGTCATTTTATGCACAAACTATATCCTTATAAGCCTTTATTCATTACCAGTGGAAAGTTACTAAAATGCCCTATTTATATTTCATAGCCATAAATGAGTTTATTTACCTTATTTAATTATTTCAACTAGCTCAACTCAGGAGACATCTCTAATAAACACTAGATCTAGAGGGAAAATATACTGGTGCAGTGGTCTATGTTCTAGACCTACGCCGCTGCACTAGTATATGTGCTATAATGGAGATTAACCCATAACCTCTCCAGACACAAATAAATAACATCGGTCTATGTGGTATAATACAGATCAACTTATAAGCCTCCCTAGCCACAAATAAAGTCTCTATATTTATGTGACATAATAAAGATTAACCTGTAGGCCTCCCTAGCCACAATTAAACATCATCAAGAATGTGACATAATAGAGATCAGCCTATAAGCCTCCCTAGCCATAAAGAATCTCAACAACTATGTGACAAAATCAAGATTAGCCTATAAGCCCCTCCAAGCACAATGAGTATTATTGCTTGAACATCAAACAACTACCAACTGCTAAATCCCTAAGTTAACCGGTCAACCAATCTAGTTGGTGCCTAACTAATGGGCCAAGTAGCTCATTTTATGTTTATTTATTGACCAATAGTGTTCTTATATTATTTAAGTTGCAATAACAGATAGTTATAAATTTTATTTTTCAGGCAGTCTAGTATAGCCACATTTTGCCTCTACTGAGTAAAATTATCAGAAATATATTCAAGGTACCATTACCAATATTTTTCTTGTGTTATAATAGTTTTTGTTTCATAAACATTTCATAAATTTAGGCCATTTACTACCTAAGGTATTTGTAGATTCAAGTAATGGCTATTTTAGATAGTTACAAGTCATTGTTGCCAAACTTTAACTAGGTTTTTGAGTCCGTTTCCCTTTATTTTTCAATTATGCTTTCACTAGCTATTTCATGCAGTCATAAGCCTAAAGCTAATCACAACTTAGGCCATAATATAGGCAAAAATCTAAGCATTCATGCCATACCAACAATCTTAGCACACTGGCCATTATAGGCAAAAAAATTATGTGCATAAGTCATTCTTAAACCATAGCCTTTAAAGGTAAGTTTCAAGTTAACTTACATACTAGATTTTATGATTCATGCCATTCTTTATTTATGTTACATGTCATTTAAGTACATGTTACTTGAATTCATACCAAGATAATTTAACCCATGATAACTCACATAAATACATCATTTTAGGCATATTTAGCACATTTATATTCCATCACTTTCATGTCTATTTACACCAATATAGCCCTTGGGTTTAACCCTTTTTTCAACTCAATCATGAATTTTCATAATGCGCATTACACATTCACCTATCAATGAATAATTTAGCCAACCTTGCATTCATGCCTTTACCATTCCATTACACACTAATTAGGCAACTTACATTATCATTGTCATGCCTACCACTTGCCATAATGGCCAACTACATAACCATATTTCATGTCATTTTAAATGGTTTAGGCTTATAATATGTCTCAGTAATATGAAAAATAATCACACAATCATACAATTACCTCACACCTTAAAGCTAATTACATGCCATTTGTGCTTTAACTATCCATATACATGCCACACTTTACAAATACCTCTCAGCTATGTCCACACCCTAGGCCATATATGCAGTTTCCTATGAATTCACAAACATTTCCAATTCTTAACAACATCTAAACCCATAGTTCATATTCTAAACACCATAACATACACACTAAATATCATTAACACATAACAAAAATTATAAACAACCTCTCGACCACCTAAGAAATTGCCACCAAATTCACTTATTCTTATCAATTCAGCATGTAATTTATCTTCCATTGTATTATATACTACCACAGTTCAATCTAACCATCTTCCTATGTTAATTTGCATGCTGAATCCATTCAAAACCAAAGGAAAAGCTATTGAAATTCATAAGTTCATGAAGTGAATGAAAAAATTCACTTACCTTTCCTACTTAAAGATGAGAGTGCCATTACTTTAAGGTCCCTAACCTTTAATCCAGTCTTTATGGACACCTTCTCCACCTTCTTCAAGCTTTCCCTTGCTCCTAATTCATTCAAACACCATGCACACACATCCTCCAAAATGTTAGGTCTCTTAAACAACCAATTATAGTAAAAAAAATCCAAGGAAAATAGAAGAAAACCCGAAGAGTACTCACCTCAACTACTTATTGGATAACCTCTGACAATGAAAGCTATGGGGATTTTTAATTAATTGCTGGAAACTCCTTTGGCCATGATTCTTTTTCTAAGATTTTTCTAACATCCCAACCTAAATTTAGGAACTCAAAAATTTCATAATAGAGCTAAGAAAGATGACGAAAATGGGAGAGCAAACTGAGTGTGGCATCAGTTCTAGCACTTGAAGAAGGGAGAAAAATCTTCATTGTGAGATGGATTTTTCCACTTGTGAAGTGGCCTTTCCACTTGGCATAGGCCCTTCACCAGTTGGTTATGTGTGGATGGGTCCCATAGCCACCCCACCATCTTAAAACATCTCGATTTTTTGGCAAACTTCAAAATTTCACCAAAATTCAGATAGACCTAGAAAAATTACACAATTTTTTTTAAAAAAATTCATATATTAATTCCCTCCACCTTCTTATAAATTTTCTTAGCCAAATTTCATCGAGAGTGTAGTTTTCAAATTGCCTCGATTTGTATGCCAACCTCCAATTTCAAAAAATCTTTCATTAGTGGACTCAGTGTAATTTTTTAGCATTAGGGTCCACTATTTTTGGGTTCGTCCGGGCACATCTCGGGTTAATCCTGGCTTGAAAAATTTTTATTGCACCAAGGGGTAGCTTACATTCTAAAATGAATTATTATTTCTGTTAAATTTTTGAATTTTGCTTTTTTCATTAGATTAAAGCCTCTCAATGATTCATGACTAGTGTGACTACCTCGGTCCACATTTAAGTGACTCGACACCCCGAGTACACTTCTCGAACATAGTGGCATTATTCATGGAGCCTCAGAGCATGGGCATTATAGAGGCCTTAGGCGAATCATTTTAATGGAGTTTAGCACCTTCTGAATTTTGCAATTTTGTGCAAGAACCAAAAAATGTTTGACGTTTCTGTATGATTGCCATAAACCCTTAGGCTTTAAAGTTGATGATACAGAATGAATTTCACGCTTTATGTTTTAGACCCTGTAAACTTTGGACTTCTTTTAAGATTAGAATAAAAGGCATTCTTTTAGGTGTAGTTGCACCCAGCTTGTTATTTTCTTTCTCTTATCTCACATTTAAGGATATTTCTCATGCTTTAAAAGGAAAGATCAACTTTTGAGCTTCAAAATTGTGTGTAGCAATGGTGAGGCATCATGAATTATTTGTAACATATATGGATTAAGCTGATCATGTTTATTTCTTTTCTTTTTTTTTAAATCTCTCAACTTAAATTCAAGAGTATCATGCTATGTAGTGATTCTGGTACTCAAAGGTGCTCATGAAAGGCTAAAATAATGTTTTATTAAACATTAATTGTTTCGACATAGAAGCAAGAAATAACTAGAGAAGAAAACTAATGTGATCTTCACATCTTCATTAGATCTATCTGTATCCTCTATTAGTATGATCTAGTAATTGTTCAATAGTTGGTCCGTAGGGTAGCTAATCGAATGTCTGAAAGAGAGAATCTCGCTATCTTGAGATTTGTAGAATATTGTTAAGGTATGATATTGGGTGATCTTTAAGGTAGGGTAGCTTATTATAGTCTATGAGATCTTGGATGGCTCGATGAAGGGCTCTACAATTCTTAGTTAGGTGGCTAGTCTTTTAGTGGTAAGAAGAATATAGGTCATGATAATGGTTAGGTGAAAGTGGTAAAGAATGGTGTTCAAGTATTAAAGGTCAGAAGAGGTTCTCTTCTTTTAATTTCTTAACCATCGTGGATAAAGGCTTATTTAGATGGGGAAGTCTATAGGAAATCTTTCTTAGCCCAATTCTTTGGTAATTGTTTGCCCCCATAGTCAAATTCATACCTATTGAGTTCTTCAAAGAACCTTGTTATTAGACTTCTTGAATCCTTTTTTCCATGATTGTTATTATCCTTTATTCTATTATGGCCATTGCATTGCTTATCATGTCTTTAGTTACAAATTGACTCTCGCCTTTGGTTTTAAGTTTGCTTGCCATTTTTTTGTGATGAGAAGTTTTGATGGAAGGAGAGGAGTGAGTCTTTTCCTTTAAATAGCCTGAGTGAAGGATGATCCTTATAGTTAGTGTGACACATTTGTTAATGATAATATGATGCATGTTTTAAGCATTATGACTATGAAGCATGGTGTAGCTTAATATATACATGCGATAGTTATACTTAGTGTGGCATTGTTAGGTATATGTGTGGGTATAAGTGCATGGGCAATCTTATGGAAACTGCAAATCCATAAGGATATGTGATGAATGCATGTCACGCCTATACTAGGTAAGATGATAGAAGGTGAATGATGAGATATTCATTGTAATGTCTAAGTGTAGTATGCATATGGATATGTGATGGATGCATGTCACACTTCTACTAGGTAAAATGATAGAATGTGAATGATGGGTTATGTATGGTAATGCCTAAGTGTGAGTAATATCAATGGGGTAGTCTTATTCATGTGCGACATATGTTAATGTATGCATGGAAGAGAGCCTATAAGTCTAATTTGTGTATGTGACTTCCATAATACATGATTTGTAGAGATGCCTAATGTTGTGCATGATTCTTAATGATGCTTATTAATCATTGATCCATTTTTTTAGGGAGCTGAAGTTTATGTGATCCAAGATTTTCCCCTAAAAGTCAACAGGCATTTATACAAATGACTGGAGATAAATTCATTGTCTTATTTTATTAAAAAGTAATTGAAAGGATTACAAAGGCTCATGACTAAACTAAACTAAACTAAAAAGAAAAGGGAAGTGGGATGCTTCTATGCTTTTGGATCAGGTATCTACTTAGCATCAATAAGATTTTGGATGGCATGGCAAAGGTTCTTGCACTTGTCTATAAGTTGTCAGGTTTTTTGATAATAGGCACAATATAAGTCATTCTTATGCCTAGTAGAAAATGGCCTCATCAGAGGTTGGTATGGCAAGGTTTGAAGCTTCCGTTCTTTTATAAGCTTGTCCACACATAAATTAATAGGTCTACCTAATTTAGAGAAGCATAAGGTATTGACTGTGTTGACATCTATATCTTAACTAAAGTTATTATTGCCATTATTTTTTAATCCGTTATTTGAAAAGGTCATTTCTATGTCAATGGCTATGTCCTTAAGTCATTCCCATATGGTAATGCCTTTAGTAGAAAGTCTAGCTTTCATGTGATTGTTGGCATTCCTAATTAATATTTTAATTTGGTCAATGTCATCGGGTTTATTTCTCATTTTAAGCATATTGTCCCTCTATCATTCTAAATATTTAGAAAAGGTTTCATTTGGTTTTGGTGTCCTAGTTCCAAGTTTTTTAGGGTTACCTCGATGGTTGCATTATTTGTGTATTGTTTACTAAATACACATGCGAACTCTTCCTTATTTACTTTAACCCTCTTTTCCAATCTACGGTACTAGTCTAGGGTTTTCCTAATTAAAGACATGTTAAACAAGCTCACCATTTATGTTTCAAATAGATTGGTTAACCTCATAACTACTGTATGCTGCTTCAATTGAGTCCTTGGTTAGAAGTGCCATTGAACTTACTTAAATTTTCATCTCAAATTTTTAGGGTATGGCATGATCAAGCTTTGGGCTTATGTCTTCTAGGTTGATGTCTTTGCCCTAGTCACTAGGTAACTCATGGCCTCTAGCTTTTCATTTAGTTCTTTGATCAAATCTTCCTTATTATACTTAGGTGGTGGGACTCTATTTTAAGTATTCTTAACAAGGGGTATTTATTCATTAAAAACTTGGTCATCATCTATCTCTTTTTTACTATTGTCATTAATAAAAGTTTAGTCCTCTTTTTACTGAGTATTCATGCTTGAAAGTGCATTGGTTATGGTAGCCATCATCTTTTTCTCTATATCCTAAAGGACCTTATTTAGCAAGGTTTTCATCACTAGTTTATCCATGGGTATGATCATTCTCTTTGGTGGATTGCAGATAGATCATTGGTGGTTATAAAACAAAGGGTTAGTGATGATGTATAAATTATCTAAGATTCTACATGGTATGTGTGCTCCATGTCTCATGTGTGGATACATGGTATAAGGTTACAAGATGTAAGAGTAAGAATTTAGTGGACCTTTAAAAGATGAAAGTTTTTGATAAATGGCTAGCATGTCATATGCTAGTGTGAAGTGTATTTAAGTCTATATTAAGTGTGTTTACATTGCATAAGTATTAGGATGAAAATGTAAAAGTTTGCAAGATACATATGGTATACAAGATACAAAGTTTATGTCATGTAGTAGGTATAATGTTATTCATGCACGTTAAGATAAAGCATTATATACACATTATACATAAAAAGAGGAAAGATGTAAAATAAAAAGGACAAAAAGTTTATGTTATGTAGTAAGTACAATGTGATGTTAAAAAGGATATTAGTTATGGTGTACAAAGACAAACACAAACAATAAGCCTTCTAACCTTATTACTCCCACACATGTAGTCTTAGTAATTATTCTTAAGTGGGGTTACATAAGCATCATTGGGGGATGTATAGGATCAAATATAGGCTTCATTAGGCCTAATGACCCCTTATATTAAAGGCATATACAAGAATAATGGCCCATAATATTTAAGCCTCATTTGAGGTAGACTAGGTTGGGCCTATTCTAGATAAAAGGCACAATAGGCTAAGCCTTATTTCAAATAAAGTTAAATGTAGTAGGCCCACATAGCAATCATAATGTAATCACGAACTCTTAGGGTCATAACACCTAAGGGAAGTTGCTAGGCTTAACTATATGCAGACATGGTTTAGTCAAAAGGCTTATGGGTCCCTCAAATAAAGGTCCCCCCTAGTGGGTTTTTCCAATCAAGCATAACAATGATTGAATAGTTCACCTTTTCATATACTTGAAGGCACAAGGCTTGTGAGTGACGGATATGTTAGCACTTCTCCATTCTTGATTGAAAAATGGTGTCATGGTTCACAACACCATCCCGGGTGAAAGGGATACAATTTATATAAGATACAATGTATGGGATTGATAAAACTTAAAATATTAGATTGCATCTTATTTGGGCACTTTCATATTTAATGTCTCAATCCCTAGTGGAGTCGTAATTATAGAGAAAATATGTATTTTTACAAAGGATAAGAGTAATTTAGTGTTTGGGAGTCACCACCTAGCCTTTACACCAAGAACTCTGATCTTTTATACTAGAAAGGTTTGAAATTTAAATCTCATTTATGACCTAATAATATGCCTTTCTTATATATTATAACATTTATCAATCCTGTATGAAGCAGGCATGCATTGTATTTAAAGTAGTTATGTCACCTTTTCATTAGAAAGAGTAAATTGTAGTATTTGAAGAAAAAAAGAGTATATTGTACATCTAAAAATTAGGTTATTGATTAATTGTGGTATGACTTAACAATTACCTATAATTTCATAGGAATTAGTAATAATTGCCCAACTCCTATCTCCAGGAGATTGGCTTTTATTAAAATAAAATTTTAACATGACTTTTGATTGAAGAAAACTCAAACCCATTTTTATTAGAAAACACCAATTAATTAGATAGAAAACCTTTTGATGTGAGATTTAGGTTTTTGGCATGTAAAACAAGTTATTAACTACCTATTACAATCGCAAAAATAAGCAATGAAATTGAAATAGTACAGAATAAAAGGAAATAGTCCATAACATGAAATTAGTCTTGCCTGTACATTGTTAGGTCCACATAGACTACATAGTGCTTTGGTATATCTCCTTGCAAACTGATACTAGTGTGATAAACTAAGTCTATTCAGGCTTCCCACTTCAATCAGATTAGTCACTTGCAACAATCTCAAAGAAATAGGTTAGAAATGACATGCAATGGCCTATAAGGACCTCAAAAGACAACATCATTAAGTAACACAACATGAATGTGAATAAGCCAAAATTCATGTCATGAAGTGACATAAGCATTACTATTCATAGATAATACATAAGTGAACATATAGGTAGATTCAAGGTCATAGATATGAGTCTATACGAACTACTTTCCTTATGAGGGAGTCCATGAGGACTACAAATAGAGGTAGACATTTAGAAAAAAAAATACTATCCACATGAACCATATGCCTTATAAGAGATAGTCTATGCAAATTACATGTTAAGGTAGACATATGTAAAACCTAAATATCTATACAAAGTACGTTCCTGATGTAAGGGAATCTTTGCACACTACATGCTAGTAGTAGACATCAAACGATATTCTTACATTAATTTTGTGTTACATCATTGTGTGCATGTATAAACATGGCATATGACAAGCAAGATTCATAAAGAATGACCAAAACATTATTAATTTAGGTCCATATGGATTATGTTCCTCATAAAAAGGAGTTCATGTAGATATATACATGCTCATAGTTTAATCCGTGTATTCATAATCAAGGTAATAAAATAATTATAACATGTCAAGTGTCTATTTACACACAGCAGGGCAATTTATATCGATGACCTACTCCTATAACCATTATGGGCATCACTAAAGATCACCTTATTGATGGCCAATCATGTGAGATCTTAGGCCCTTGTGAATAATAAATGAATGCGCAAATATACAATATGAGGCCTCATATCTTACATAGCTATTGAGCTCTTAAATAGTAGCACAAAGAGTAGAGGTTCAAAAGAAAATTGATTTAAAGTATTGTCTAAAGGACTAGTAGATCGTATCTTAGTTGGAGTTCTCACTTAAACTCTCAAAAAGGATGTTTTGGCTACTCAAAAACTATTCTCAAAAGCCTTATCTCTTATCCCGTGATTGCCCCTCTAAAAGGGGTATTTATAGGCTTTAGGGTGAAGGTCTCCCATTTAAAAGTGGTAGAATCCTTCTAAGACTAGGAGATAGCATTAAGATAGGAAACCCACACTTCTAAAAGATTTTCATCAATAAGTCCATAACGACTCGGATGACTTGGTTCATGTGGACCTAAGTCATAGATTTTCCTACTAGTCCATAGGCTTTAAGCTTGGTCTTGGGCTAGGTTTTGAGTTAGTCCGTGTGGACATAGGCTTGGAATTTTCTAGGTGGACCACTGGCGTTAGGATTGATAAAATTGTTTGGGCTTGTATAGACCTAAGTGCGGTATGTCCATGTAAACCATATTTCATAAGTTAAATAGGTTTGTGCAGACTAGCTTTCTAAGGGACCTGTGCCATTACTTAAGAGCCTATCTCTAGTTATCATCATAGGCAAAACTTTAGGTATTAACATTAATACTTAAATGAAATTGTGTATAGAATTAAAGTCATGGAAAATTTACAAATAATAAAAAGAGGATGAAGAAAACTAAAGTAGGGGTTAAAATTAAAATGGGAAATGATTGGAATAAAGAGGAATTTATCATAAAATGATATAAAGGAAGGGATTTAAAAGAAGAGAAAAAATTAACAAATCTCTTTCTCTTTCCCTAATATTAACCCAATGGCAATTCCTCTCCCTTATTCATAGTTTTTTTCTTTTCTTTCAACAAAATTAATTATATGCTCTTCCAATCCTTGAATTAACATAACAAATATGTAAAATTAAAGTTTTGGATAAGAATTGAAGTGATACAAAGCCTCATTTTCTTTTTTTCTTTTCAAAAAAGGTGAGTTTCTCACTTTATAAGTGATTTTTCACCATTTTGCCTACTTACATATAGAACTTAGGTCCTTTTAGCAGTATTTTCATTCTAAAAACTTAAGTTGTCATGTGTATATGTTACATGATAAATTGGTTAGAGAATTTCTTCTTTAAAGGGCAGGCCAAATATATACTAAAGAGAGAAAGGAAGAGAACTTTGATTTTTGATGGAACCGATAAAGCATATAAGGTTTATTTTTAATGTAAGTGCTTCATCCTTAATTCTTCTAAGTAATTGAGTTATGTCACTATAATGACAATAGAGGCTTTACATGATTGGCTAATATGGTAGAAATTACTTGAATGAGCTTTATAGAGTTTGAATTTCATGAGGGTGTGCAAAATTATGATATTTCTTTATGAACAAAAGATGAAAAGTATAAGAAAATTATGCCATAAAGAAATCCTTTTTCTTATCCTTTATCAAATGATATATATGCCATATTGCTTTGAGAAATTATTAAGCTAAATTGTGTTATGTGAAAATAACTTCCTAAAAATAGTAAATTGATAAAAAAAAGAATATTTAGTGAAAATTCAAGAAGGAAAAAGGATATGAATCATGGTAGACTTATGTAATATGTTAAATAGAGTGAAGATAATTAATTAAAATTTGAATAATGAATGAATTGTTACTTGTATGATGTAATGCCTATATTGGCCAAATAGCACATATTAATATGTATAAGCTTAAATCGTGACTCACATGACTATTGTAATTGAGAATTTATTGAGACTTCAAGGTTAAGTAGACTTTTATCATGATGCTTGAATGAAAAGTGAATTAAGCTCAAATTATCGTGATAATCGAATGAGGGTCAATGGAATGTTTAATTAACTAATGTCATGAAGTGATATGTTATCATTGAGAATGGTCATAAAATGTTTTGAGTGCATATAATTAAGTCTTAGAGTGAATATAAATCTATAAGATTCAAAGTGGAGATTGATGATATGATAGCTAGGAAATTATTATGTTATATGTATCCTTCTATTACTTGGGAAACACTATGTAAGTAATAGATATGATATGATAATTGAATGCCATTTGTTTCTATACAAATAATTATGTTGAGATTATATAAGAGAATGCTATGTGTAGGAATTGAGGTATAAGAGGTAACTATTTTATACTCCTTTCCATATGTATTTTTATGTATGAGTACTTAAGAATGTGAATTAGAATGCTTGATGTGTTTAATGGTAAATTTGATAGTAAGGTAAGTCCTTTTCATAGAATGACTACTACTAAAAATATTCAAATGTTAAGTGATCATGTGCTTATTAAAGTAATGAAAGATGTGAATGACCATTTCTACCTAGGAAGTTAGTGTTATAGGATAGTTTGGCATGACAAATAAAGGACACTATAGATTTTCCATCATTTTGTAGCCTCAACTACCATTATACTATTTAAGAAACATTAAGTTGGTGCACCACATTTATACGTATTAGGTAAATATCATGCATGAGTTACCATGTTGAAGAAAAAATAATTATGATGCTAATAGTGGAAACATATGAATTGAGATGCATGAGAGATGTTATTTGAAGAACTAAATTTGAATTTAGTGTCAACTAATGATTTAAATTGTAATAGTACTCTTACCATACTATATGAATATATTTTAATGTCTTATGTGTGAATTGAGCTATTATGTAACTTTTCATTCAAAATATATGTAATCAAATACTTATTCTCAAAGGAGCATTTAACTTTGATATCTAATATAAGTTATCTTTTTTAGGGCACCTATTGGACTTTGTCCTTAGCATCTTTATGTACATGCACAAGCTAAGTATCTAATTTTTTAAAAAAGGGGAAAAGCAAAAGTGCCTATATTAAAAGTTTTTCATTTACATGTATTAGATGATGTATAGCATGGAAAATATTTTTAAGCCAAGCATTTTGATTTTTGGACATGGGATGTATATTTGTCTATATAACATATGTAGAGAAAGTACATATATTGTGCTACATGTAAATAAGTATCATTTCTTTTTGTTAGATAACTATAAAGAGTGCAAGAATAGGGTTAGTAACCTAAAAGTTAATTCTTTATTGATAGTTAAATAATGATGGTTATGTTTACTAGTAATATGGATTATGTATGTGTGGCTACTTATAATGTCCTAAAAATCCAGACTTTTATGAATAGTACTTCCTAAAATGAATAGTGTTTTCCAAAACACGAGTCACAGTAATTAGACCAACATGAAGTATTAATAATAAACTAATTTTAGGCAAATTTCAAGTAAATCTAAAGTCATTTGGAAAGTTAAAAAGCCAAAAGAAGTTTTTATAGCTATGTCATGTGAATAGTGCCATAGGCAAAGCTAAACTATAAAATAAATTATTTTTTGCTCAAAATAATCACAAATTGAAACAACTCGATACATAAAAATTCTAAATAGCCTAATGGCTCTAGAATTGTAATGTTTAGATATTAGGAAGTATTTTTACTAAATTGTTCTAAGTTAATTAATTACATTTTTATCATATTTTTAAGCATTTTGATTCTAAATTTTTGTACTGTTCAAGAATAATATTTTGAAAGATTATTTGGTTTTAAAAAGGTGATAATTGCAACTAAAAGGGAGGAAAATAAATTTAAAAGGTGTTTTAAAAAGGGAATTTTTGGTGGGCAAAGGATGTTGGGATCCTTTAATCGTTGCCATTTATTCTTCTCTTATTTAAATGGTCAAACAAGTGGTCAATGCAACTATTCATAATAGCCCACTTCCTCCCCCTTTCTTCCCTTGTGTCGATGCCACTCTTAAGGCATTCTCTACCACTTTTCATCAATATTTCATTATTTATGGACTGAATTTTCACCTTTAAACATTACTACATCTTAGATTAAGTGATTTTAAGGTGTTAAATGCTTGAGAAATTGGTTTCTTTAAGAGATTTTGAAGAGTTGAGGTAAAGGTGAATAGTGACTAATTTTTTATTTGATAATTTTTATTCTATGTTGGTATTTTTCCCAGACTCTGCAACTGCCCAAGAACACATTCTTGTGGTCATTTTATTTTTTTGAGCTACATTTGATTTGCTATGGATTTTCTAAAATGAACATGTAAATGTGTATGTAGAAAAAAAGTGTAATAGTCGTTAGTCAAGGGTTCGTGAACAGTACCATCAAGGCTCGAGAAGTGTGCCCGAGGTGCCAAGTCACCTTAATGAGGATCGAGGTAGGGCGTATATGTCATGAAACTTTGACTGGCTATAAAAGGATGTAAATGACCTAATTTAAAGATTTAGGAGAACCAATAAATTATTTTAGGCCAAAATCTAGTAGGCTATAGGCTTAGATAGACTTGGACTAAGAATGACCTGAGATATGCCTGGATGAACCTAAAAATACAATGCCCTAAAGGCCAAAAATTCCCTTGAGATTATTAGTGAAGGAATTTTTAAATTCTAAGGTCGTTCGCTACTTTTCCAAAATTTTAAAGTTTGCACTTAAATTAAGGAAGTTAGTTAACTATCTTGCCAAAGTAATTTGGATGTTAAATTTTATGAGGGCCTAAATAGGCTTAATTAAGAATTTTTTAAACAAATATAATGATTTTTAGGGGTTCGAGTGAGTTTTTAAAATTTTCTAAAGTTCTCGTAAAAATCAAGCATTTTCGATAAGCTCGGGTGACATGTGTCACCACCTGAGCTATCCCTACCCATTATAAATAGCCCTTTATGCCACTTAAGCACCCACTTGGCAAAGCTTACTACCCCTCCACCATTTTCTTCCTTCTTTCTTCTCCCTCACCTAATGCCATTCCTCCTTTATCCGCTCCATTTTTTTGGTTTTTCAAGTTTAATTCCATACCAATTTGACACTAAAAATTCCATTGATGAGTTGGGAATTAATCTTTAAAGGTTTTAGAGACCATAGTTAACCATAGATTTCATGAAAATTCAAAGCAGCCTAAATGTACATAAGAGGGAACTTGAAGAATCAATTTTATGTCTAAGTGTAATTTTTCCCTTTTTTTTTTATTTCTTAGGGGATTTCATCATCCTAAGACCCCTCATAATTATAAAATTAAAAATGGTGGCTTATGGGATTTTTGGTATTTTTGTAAGGTTTTTCTATGGGTACGTAGGTTTAAAGGGAAATAAGGTTTAACAAGGGGAATAAAGGTGCTAAGATGTAGAAAAAGCATCCAAGGTGATAAGGTATGTGAGTTTAGTGTATTTAAAGCATGCCATGTTCAATTTATATATGATTTGTGTGGGAAACCTTGTATGGAATTCATAGTTTTGATGGTTAATGTATGTGTAATGATGAATTAAGAATTTATTAATGTTAATTCCATGATAAATAAATGATTTGGTGGATGATTTGTTAGAAGGAAGAGTGGAAATGGTATGGCCTCATTTTGGCTTATAGGGTGTAAGTGTGTGTATGGTATGTTATGTCATGTAATGTTGGTGTATGTGATGATAAATGAAATACATTTTATTGGATTTTATGATATGTGTATGTGTATGGTGGCAAAAAGGCATGCTTTTAAATAATGGGTGGTATGGCTAAGAGGTTACATGATGGAGCTTGATTTGTGAATCATGTATAATGTGTGTATGAATGGTGTACTTGATGGAAACTAGCATGGTTAGCACATGGATAGTGTGCATATGTTAGAATTAATAAGAAAGCGTAGGGGTGATTGTGTGACATAGCATGGCATGTGTGGTCGAGGCATGTAATAGTTGGATAATGGCGTAATATACATGATATGAGGTGCATGCATGTATATATATACTAGCTTGGTGATATGGGATATGCAAGGATGACAATTTATAGGAAGATGCATGAAAATAGCTATGAACCATGTTTGGTTGAGAGGTATGCCTTAGGGTTACATGGTAAGTATGGCATGTTATGGTAGGTAGTATGCTTGGTTAGTGTGATATCATGAGCATGAAATGTATGGCATGAAATTGGCATGAAGTATATGAAAACATATATGGAAATATGGCTTGTAAAATGGCAAGTTTCGTATGGAAAGCGTTACGAGAATTTGTACCTAAAATGGCTTAGAAGTGGACTTAGAAAGCATAGGTAAAGTGACCTAAAACTAGCTCAAACATGAATGGCATTTGAACTATATGTGTATGTCAATTTTGAGTGGAAATTTAGGCCAATGTAAGTGGCATTATGAGATTGATGACATGATATGATAAAAGGCCTTTAATGTCAAGTGAATTGGCACGAAAAGAACCCTAGTGAATTGAGGCCACGAGCTCGTAACTATACAAATTTTGGAAAATGACATTTAATTGTCCTATTAAATGGACCATATAGGAAGTGGCTAATGAATAGTACTTAAAATGCATGCAATTGGACTTAAATTTATGACATGAACTAGACTTAAACTTGACTTATAAATGCCTAGTAAAAAGACCTAAAATTGTATTCTAAAAATGACCCATAACTGTCGAGTAAGACAAAAATGGATCTGTAACTGTCCAAGTCAAAATTTGACAGTTGATTAAAATTCATAACTGACTGTAAATGAATTATAAATATTATGAAATGATGATCAGTAAGTAAATGGACATGAAATTGAGATAGATGGCCCATTAGTTTGACACTGATTGCATGGATTGACCTGTCAACTTAGGGATTAGCAGTTGTTAGATATTTGCTAATGTTTGATGCATTTGGGAGGTCTACGGAATGATCCCTAGTATCCATGTTGAAATATTTATTGATGTTTATTGGATTTAGGAGGTTTATAGACTAATCCGTGGCATCCACTGTTTGATTTGAGAGGTTCTTATAAACTGAACCTTGCTACCAGACCAGGCCGGTCTAGCAATAGAGGTCTAAAATATGGGCCACTGCATAATTTATGTTCCCTTTCGGTCCAGTGTCTTATGTTGTAATCTATCTAGTCGGGCCAATTAAAATAATTAAATATTTAATCTAGTGATAGAAGGATAGTGTATTAATTAAGAATGCCATAACAAGATTAGATTTAAATAATTAAATATTGGATCAGAAATAAAATAATATTATTTTGTAATAAAAATTAACAAATTAATATTATTTGGCTACATAGATAACATGTATTGCATTCAGACTTTTTGTTGCATACCTGCTCATCTGTGTGTTGTACTGACATGTTTATAAGTGTTGTCTATCTAGTTAGGCATATGAAAAGGCTTAAAACAATGGAAAATTTTAAGTCAAATTAATTTTATGGTATTTTTTGATAGTGAATTTCTAATAAATACACCATAGTGGCATTTTGGTCCTATATGACGTCTATCATTAGGCATATTACTCACACACACTACACCTAAACTATTATTTATATTTGCATGTATGTATCAAAGCATGTTTTAAATGATTTAGATTTGTATACTGAGTTTTATACTCTATGTACCTATTTTGTGGTGCGCATGTAATAAGGATGAGAAGGCCAGTCTCGGTGATTATGCAATATAGCTATACAAGAATTGAAGGGTAAAAGAAGTTGTTTCACTTTTAGTACTGACACTCATGTAATAACCTATAGGTTTTGGTTAGCATGCTTAAAAGCTGTTATGTCTATAATTATAACCTGCATGTGATGTATATAAACTGTGTGGTGTTTGTTTGGTTTATGTGTGCTTTGATAACAATGGGCCTGATGCCTTATGTATTTGTTGTTGATATGTGTTTGATGTTTGTTGATGATTGATTGGGGGACCATAATGGTCCAGAAGGAGGTTATTGATTTTTTGATTATAGAAGTGTTTTTATCAAGCGAAAATTTCCTTTTTGGTATATCACCCAAGAAGTTGTTATGTTGCCTAATTTTTTTGTGACCTGTAAGGTGTTCGTATAAGCTTTGTCTAAGTATGTCAAACCATGTATGAATATGTTGAAGGATTAGATTGGACATCTAAGCAATATCAAATAGAGTTTTAGAACAACCTATAAGAGTTAAGGAGTTTTCTCCCAAGGCAATACTAAGATGGGTGACTGTTAGGGAAGTGCATCACCTATTAGGTTTCTTTAGGAATCTAGTAAGGGTGTCAAATTTCGTGGTACTAGAGCCTAGGTTTAAAGTTCCTAGGTAATTCACATGAGTGCTAGAGTCTAGGGTTGGTTATCTGATATGCTACACTACATAGAGGCTGATAAGTTTTATGATTTCTATAGTAATACGAGATGGTTGTATGCCAAGCTGATTAAGTGTGACTTTTTATTGATTGAAGTAGCTTTTCTAGGACACATAGTGTCAGTAGAAGGCATTAGAGTAGACCACAACAAGGTGAAGGCACTGTTAGAGTGGGAACCTTCAAGGAATGTGATAGAAATATAGAGCTTCCTGAGATTAGCTAGGTATTATAGGAGGTTTGTGAAGCAATTTCCTTTGATTATAGCCCCTTGGACAATATTGGTTCAGAAGAATGGGAAATTTGAGTGGCATGACTCATGTTAAGCTAGTTTTGAAAAACTAAAATAGATATTGATAGAAGCTCCTATTGTGATTCAACCTGAACTGTGTAAGGACTTTGTAGTGTACAGTGATGCCTCACTTAATGGCTTAGGTTATGTGCTGATGTAATAAGAAAAGGTAGTAGCCTATACTTTTAGACAATTAAAGCAGTATGAGAAGAATTATCCTACTCATGACTTAGAGTTGTCTGCTATTGTTTTGGCTTTGAAAATTTAGAGGCATTACTTATATGGTGAGAAATGTTACATCTACATTGATCACAAGAGTCTCAAATACCTTTTCACTTAAAAAGAATTGAACTTGAGATAGAGAAGATGGCTAGAGCTAATTAAGGACTACAACTACTTAATAGATTATCACCCAAGAAAAGTGAATTTGGTAACAGATACCTTGAGTAGGAAATTCATGGTGACTTTGAGTTCTATGAAAGCTAAATTGTAGTACAGTAAGAAGAATGTTGTATTGGCTGAGTTATAGATGAAACTAAATTTTAGACAATAGATAAAGCAAGCCCAGGGTCAAGATGATTCACTGATGCAACCAGTAAGTAAAGTTTAAGATTTGAAGGCTCTAGGATTTGGTATAAGAGAGAAAGGATGTATGTATTATTAGTGCAGGTTATATGTACCTAGTATAGATGACTTGAGATTATAGATATTGAAAGAGGCTTATGAAGCACCTTTCTCTATGCACCTTGGTCATACTAAGATGTATTTTGACATGAAGCCTCAGTATTGGTAGTCAAGTATGAAGAGAGACATGGCAGAGTATGTCGCAAGATGTCAAACATGTCAGCAGGTAAAGATTGAGCATCAAGTTCCTTCTAGATTACTGTATCCTATAGCAATACAAGAATGGAAGTGGGAAAAAGTGACAATGGATTTTATAATAGGATTGCCTAGGACTAGAGGCAAATGTGATGTTGTTTAGGTGATTGTTGATAGACTGACCAAGATAGCGTACTTCATCCTTATTA
The DNA here is from genome assembly GCA_948208565.1 of Hura crepitans. Taxonomy (NCBI): domain Eukaryota; kingdom Viridiplantae; phylum Streptophyta; class Magnoliopsida; order Malpighiales; family Euphorbiaceae; genus Hura; species Hura crepitans. The sequence continues at coordinate 5,316 of CANXYI010771304.1, read as the reverse complement.
GAATGAAATACTCATTAAAAAAGCTGGCTAAACTATACATTGATGTGATTGTTAGACTTCATGGTGTACCTATAGAAATCATTTTTGATTGAGAACCCCGATTCACTTTAAGGTATTACAAGAAGTTGCATGAGGCCTTAGGCAGTAAATTGCCCTATAGTATAACCTTCCACCTTCAGACAGATGGATAATTAAAAGGGGTGATACAATTGCTTAAGGATATGTTACGTAACTGTGCCATTGATTTTAAAGGCAACTAGTATCTGTACTTATCTTTATCAAAGTTTGCTTACAACAATAGTTATCAGACTAGTTTGTGCATAGCCCCATATGAAGCATTATATGGTAGGAAGTGTAGAACTTATTTGTGTTGGTGTAAGAGTGGGGAAAACAAGATATCAGGGGTTAATTTAATTAGAGATGCTGAGGAAAAGGTTAAGGTGACCAAAGAGAGACTAAAAGCTACAGCTGATATGTAGAAATCCTATGTCGATTTGAAGCGAAGGGATATTGAGTATGTTGTTGGTGAGAAAGTATTCTTAAAGGTATCTTTATGGAAGAAGTCCTCAAATTTGGAAAAAAAAGGGGAAGTTGATCCCCAGATTCATTGGCCCATATGAGATCAAAAAAAGGGTGGGACCTCTAGCATACCGGCTAGCTTCACCGTCTAAATTATCACATATTCATAATGTATTCCATGTCTTAATGTTGAGGCAATATATTCCTAACAACAGATGTAGAAATACAATTAAACTTGAGTTATAAAGAAAAACCTACATAGATATTGGCCAGAGAAGTGAAATAGTTAATGAATAAAGCCATTCCTTTGGTTCAAGTCCTAGGGACATCACAACATTCCAAGTAATTTTGGGAGGCCGAAGAGTAGATAATGGCTCAGTATCCACACCTTTACACTCTAGTTAATTTTAAGTATGAAATTTCTTAAAAGGGGAAGATTTGTAATGCTCACAAATTGAGGCTCTGTAAATAGTGTCACCGAGGTTGAAAAGTGTTCCCAAAGTGTAAGGTCACCTGTTTGAGACTCGAGGCTGAAGTACTGGTCATGAAACATCAAAGGGCTATAAAATGATGAAATTGACTTAGTTTAAAGAATTAGCATAACCAATAGATTATTTTAGGCTATAATATAGTGGGCCATAAGCTTAAATGGAGTTAATCTAAGAATAACTTGGGATGTGCCTAGACAAACCTAAAAATGGCATACCTTTAAGGTTAAAAATTCCTCTTAGTCTATTGGTAAAAGAATTTTTGAATTCCAAGGTCATTTACAAATTTTCTAAATTTTGGGGTTTTGCATGTAAATTGAGGTAGTTGGTTAACTTTCTTTTTGATGGAATTTGGCCATGAAATTTTGTGAGCCTCTATTTAGGACCAATCGAGGATTTGCAAAACAAATGGGAAGATTTTTAGAGGCCCAAGTGATTTTTAAAAATTCACCAAATTTTTTATCAAAATTAAGCTTTTTCGGGTTGCTCGAAAGGCATGTGGGCCCCACCTATACAACCTCATCGACTATAAAAGGGCATAGGTGACATATGGGTAGCCACTTGGCCATTTCCACTCACCCTCCGCCATTCCCCTTCTTCTTTCTTCTTTTACCCACCCAATGCCAACTTTAGCAAGAACCACCATTTTCATCCCTATTTGTAAGCTTTTCTCTATGTCTATTACCACTAACAAAATAACCTTAATATGCTGGAAATTGATTTATGGAGGTGTTGGAAGCCATAGCAAGAAAATTCAAGGAAGGAAGGGTGTGCATCAAAGGATGCCTAAAAGAGCAACTTTTTATGTGTAAGTAATTCTACCCTTTTTAATTTATTTCTTTAGGGGATTTGATGATTCTAAGAATAGCTATGTGATTAGAATTTAATTTCGAGGTGTGTGTGAATTTTGGTGAATTTTTGAAGGGCTTATGCCGTGAATGGAAGCTTAAGGAGGAAGTGTGGATTTGGTCACCTACTTCTAGCTTAAAGAGTGGAATTTAACTCTTTGGATTGGAAGGTAAGTGAATTTAAGGCATTTGAATGATGTTTGATTGATATTGAATACATTAAGCTTGGAATCCTTATATAGAAATGGTACAAATTGTGGATAATATGTGTGCCTTGGTGTTCTAGTTGTATATTTAGGCTAATGTTATGTATAAGGCATGATTAAGATGTTGAATTGAGGAAAGGAATTTATGGATGGGTGATTTGTCCACTTGGCCGACAGGTGTGGGTGTGTGGGGTGAGTGATGTGTATGGTATTCATTACTTGTAATGGTGTTATGGCATGATTATTAAGGTATATAGCATGAAGTATGCTTGGAATGCTTATGTAGGTAGTGAGACTTACAAGTTTTGGTGTATGATTTCTTATGGCAGAGAGGTCCTTAGTTAGGTACATTAGGTTGATGGCATGTGTACATGGTTTATGTGATGGGTCTTGGCTTGCCATTGATAGCATGTAAGGTGTAGGTAGAGAACTTGGTAAACTAAGGCTTGTATATGTAGGTATGTAATTCATAGTGTAGGTTGGCCTAAGTTATATGGTAAAGGCTTAATAGGGATATAGGCATGATTGTTTAATGTATAAGTGTGTATAAATGTTCTTGAATGTGTTTAAAAGTATGGGTAAGGCAATGTGAGATGGTTGGCCGAGAGCTATGAAAAGTTAATTGGCTTAGAAATGAGGTATGGCCTAACTAGTATGTGTGTGTGTGATAAACTTAACATATTTGGCATGAATCTTGTTTTGTGCATATGACATGAACTAGGTAAATATGTATGATTAATATGGCTTTGAAATGAATGAAATGTAGGATATCTTTTTAGGTTAGAAAATGGTTGAAAAGTGGACTTAAGATTAGATTGTAAAGACATGAAAATTTACTTATAATTGGATTAGCTTTGGCTTGAAATTAATACCTTAATGTGGCCTAAATTACGAAGTTTATGTGAATAAAAATTAAAGCCTCTTTTATGGCTATTTATGTTGTATAAGTGAGGTTGGCTTTAAGCCTATGGAAATACATAATCATTAGTGCAATTGGCACTAAAAAATGACTTAAAATAACCAAAAAATGGTTGTCGTAACTAGGAAAAATGACCTATAACTATTCTGTAAAAGCATAACTTTGTGACTATAATTAAATTAACTATCTAACATGTGAATAAATGAACCAAAATAATGGGCTAGACTTCAATTAATATATTTTTATTTATCCCTCTAGAACTGAGTCAAAAAAGTGATATAAAATTTTACTTGTATTTGCCCCGTAGGGCTAAAAATGACCTATAAATGTCTACATCAAAAATCGACTACTTGATAAAATTTTATCTATCTTTTTTTCAATTCATAATATTATAAAAAGATGATTAGTAAAGAAATGAACTTAAAATGAAGTCAAATGGACCATTAGTTAGACACTTACTAGATAGGTTGGCCGGTCAGCTTAGGGATTAGCAGCTACTAAACCGTCTGTTTATCAGACTAGGTTGATGGAGCGGTCGAGGTTATTAATTGAACCATTACACTAGTTTGTAGGGTAGACACTCTTTCTTTTTATTGATTGCATATTAGAATGTGCTAGTGCAATGGCAAAGGTCCCTAAAGTAGCCACTACAATAGTATACTAGGTAGACCCAGAGGAAATGTTTGACATGATCAATGCCCTTAGGATGTCTACAGACTTATCCCTATGTATAGTTACTCAGTACCATGTCCCTTGGGAGGTTCTATAATGCCTGTGTTTTGAGGCTATGTGAATAATGCCATAGGGTCTGAGAAGTGCAACTGGGGTGTCAGAACACTTTCATGTGGACCAAGTTAATAACACTGGTCATGAAACTTTAAGGGGCCTTAATTTGATGAAAAAAGCAAAATTTAAAAATTTAGCAGAACTAATAATTCATATCGAACTAAAAACTACCCTTTAGAGCAATAAAAATTTTTCGGGCCGGGATTAACCTGGGATGTGCCCGAATGGACCCAAAAATATTAGACCATGAAGGTTAAAAATTACACTGAGTCCAATGATGAAAGAATTTTTGAAATTGAAGGTCATTTGCAAATTCTCATAACTTTTAAGGTTGCCATGTAAATCGAAGTAGTATGAAAACTACTCTATCAAATGAATTTGGCCATGAAAATTTACGAGTAGGTAGAGGAGATTAAAATATGAATTTTAAAAGAAATGGTGTAATTTTCTAATGTCCGAGTGAATTACTATGAATTTTTGAAGTTTACAACAAAAATTAAGATGGTTTTGAAAGTTTCAAGACTATTTTGGCATGTTAAAATAGGGCCCACAACATGCCAAGTGGTTGACCAAACTTGCCAAGTGGCAAAAATCATTTGACAAGTTGATTTCCACTTGGAATGAACAAAAGCCATTCTTCCTCCATTTCTTAGTGCTACCAATGCCATAAAGGGAGGGGATTAGCCATAACTTTCTACTCCGACCACCAAATGGAGAGATTCCTTTTACTAAATTTTCTCTTGTGTGTTTAGGGACCATGATGAACAAGAATCAAGTAAAAAGGATTTTTCATTTAGGAGATAAAAATCATACAAGTTGATTGGTTTAGACAGTCTAGAATCCTAACCCAGAGGTGAGTCCATAGCTATTTCTCCTTATTTTCTTAGGATTTTTGGCTACTTTTTGATGCTGGATCATGACTAACATCTATGTGATGATGTGTGTAAGGTGGTTATGGCATTTTGAGGCCCATAAGGGAGGAGAGAAGCTATCGTTGCTTGTTGGCTAGTGTGCAATTTTGAAGATTTAAGGGATTCAATTAAAAGTAAGTGGACTTAAAGGATTTCCTTCATGCTTTTATGGCATAGTGATGTTGGAAATGAGTTTAAGGATTGCTAATAATAGAGATTAGCTTAGGAAACCCTTTAGTGAACTTGCTAAAAGATTGAAATGTGCAAGGGAATGTGAATAATATGGATAGTTGGAATTTTGAACTTTAGTCCTAGAATCATTGCTAGCCGTGACATGTTTTAGGGTCCATAATGCTTAGAAGATGTAAGAGTAGTGATTAAGCAGCTTATTGGTACTCAATAAGTGTGAATGTATATGTTGTGGGTTTGAGAATTCAATGCTTTACATGATTTAAGATTGTACCTGAGAGGAATTCTATGATGAAAGCATAATTTATGGGTTGAATTGTTGATTTTATATGGTTCTTACAGCCATTAATTATCAAGTGCATGTTGCCTATGAATAGTTACTTGAATTGATATGGTTATTAAGCCTTATACTTGTGTTTATTATGGAAATTGGCTTGTAATAGCTTTAGT
>CANXYI010771095.1:0-13122 GCA_948208565.1 Hura crepitans | reverse complement strand
TGTAATTTGAAGTGATGTATTAGGGAGCACTTAATGTATATGTAAAGTGGGATAGGTTACATCTTGTGTAATTGGTAGCTTTGCAACTAAAAACTTTATTTTGGATTGTACGATACTTAAACTATTTTAAAATGGTGAATTGCATGCTTGACTTGTATGATATCTCTTCCTGAGATAGAGATGTCATACTGTGATTTGAGTATTGCTGAGTGATCAGAAGGATCACAAAATATTGAGAAATGAGAATATGGATATAGAAGTGTGTTTTAAAATGCAGGTTGACACAGAAAAATTTTGGGATAGTGCCCGGTACAGCCGTTATACTGCCGAATTTTTGGCGCGAGGATTCCCAATTCTTCCTGTGCAATACTGCAAGAAAACATTTTTTTAAACCCTGTATTTTAATATACTATCTTATTTAATAAGAAATATTAAATAATAATATTCGGGTAGATTGAATATGATATCTCGATATGCGTGCACACCTTAGTCGACTCAGCGATCGGCCGACGTCTAGACCGAGTAAGGGGTGTCACACATTGTGATTGCCAAGCGGCAATAACCATTACAAAGAACAAAACTTTCAATCGTAAATATAGACATCCGTTTAAGACATGATATGATAAAGCAGCTGCAAAAAGATGAAATTATATCCATTGATTATGTGAAGTCAGAAGTGAATTTGGCCGATCCTCTAACGAAAAAAAGTTAATAGATGAAACATCGAAGGGAATGAGACTTTAACTAATTTGAGACATCAATAATGACAGGAACCCAACCTATGAGATTGATGATCCCATGAATTAGGTTCATATGGATAATAACAAGTCATTGATTGATTTGTTGAGTGCTATAAAATTATGTCCCTCGTATGGTATAAATAGTGTAAAAATTGCAATGAAAGTAAGGATGAGTTAAAACTTTTAATCAAATTCTATATCCTTTGTAGGTGGTGTATTAACTACAATATACATTTGATGGAAAGACCTATATGAGTATGGAGTGGGCCGCTCCTATGAGATTTGTGACACAATCTTTAGAGTACTTATGAAAACTAGGCATGCACATGACCTATTAGTGCACAACTGCGTTAAATAGTAGATATTGTGAGATATAATGTGATTAGTGAGAATTTTAGCTTACAAATTGAGTAATTGATTCATAGAAGCTTAAAGTTTTACTAATTATTTGGTAAGTTCATTCTTTCTAATTTTGGTTCATAGTTCAAGTATATCAGAATCGATGCATTATATCTAAAGGAATCCTGCAAATTACCTTTTCCTAATTCTTTTGGAATATGTGGGGGATTGTTGTGTGTGTGTGTGTATATATATTCTAAAATGATAAGAATTCCACATCACCTAACTAAGTCATCTACCCATATGTTTATATACTACCTCTTGACAATGGGCTAATAAAGAGCAAGTGAGAGGGATGGTCTCGTGCGCATAAGTATTGGGCCGAAAGTCCAGTTTCAATGCAAATCGATCGATTTACCCCCTATGCATGAAGTATATATGGGGCCCAATCCTAGTCAGCCTTTTGAATTCGAGATTAATTTTTATTTTTGTAGAATAAAAGGCCTTAATTGAATTAGTCTAAATTTGACCCATACAAATTTGTTTTCCCCTTCTCATGTTTTCCTCCACTAACCTGCAGATTCACCTCTAACCCAGATTTTCTGTCATCACTTCATTGATTTTTTTGCCTTCCTTCTACACAAATTTTTCTCTAGCCAGTTGTAGATTACCCTCCAACTAGTCATTATTGTGCAGATTTTTCTTTTCATGCAGTTGGGCTCTTTGCCTATAAATATAATATTGCAATGCCTACACAAGGTTACTTCCTCCATGTTGATTAGTACTATATTCATTTTCTATTTTTGCTCCTAATTTAATATTAGAAGAGCTTGTTAAATCTTGAGGGATACGTCAAATTTAAATTTATCTTGTACTTGTGTGAGACGGAATATCCTTAAAGATAATGTTCATACGCACCTCAAGTTTTAGTGCTATCAGACTTTTGAAACCCAAAAGTTTGAGTTGCCAAAACATGAGGTGAGAATTGTGTATGTGTTTCATGCAATAGAGATTGCAAAAAGCAAATTCCCAGTTTTAGGCTAGGTTTTGACTGTCTTTATCAAGGTTGCAAATGGGACTTAGCCATCCAACATTCATATATGATACTTTGGTTTATAAATGCTAATGTTATTGCTTATAGCTACTCATCTCATCCATATTTCAATGAAACCAGTTTTATATGTAAATAGTAAAGTATCTTTGGATCTTTTATGTTAAGGAACATATTGTTTGATATGAAATTCTCTCTTCTATTGAGTCATTTGAAGTGGGGAAAAAAAGAAGAGAGCTAACTAAATTTTGAAATAGTTAAGAGAAAAATTATATGGAGGGAGAGGGATTTCAGTTCTACAAATTGCGTGAAAAAAAAAATTATAATTTGTGGTTGTGAAGAAATAAGACATTCTTGTAACCCTCTGATATTCATTTTGAATATTGATTATTCCTAGCAGGTTTTAGGCAACCCTGCTTTGGGAAGATGTCAGCGTTAAGAAAAAGACAAATATAAACGAACAAACTGTTGGCTGTTGATGGGTAATTTTATTAAAAAAAATAATTGTTCAATTTTATGAAATTTATTTACGATATATATTTAAATCTATGAAATATATATTTATATAAAATTTGACACTTTAATTAATTAAATCATATTGCTATAACCAAGAGTAGAAACAACCAAGTAACTTCCCAATAATTTCCTGGCCTTGTCAGTGGGAATGCTTCAACTCCCTTTCTCCATCAATAAAACTTAGTTCAAATGTATTAATTTCCAATTGCAACTATTGAAATAATTTTTTCCCTGTCCATTGAATTTCTGAAATTGCAATTTTCAACAAGTTTTCACATCCACAAGCTGAAGGACGATGTTTGAATTGGATAATTAATTGTTCTGGTCAATCTTTTCTTCTTGGCTAACCTCAGGTCATTTAAAAATTGGGTTTAGCATTTTCATGGTGACTTGTAGGAAACTACATAAACCAAAATTGGGACCATAGAATTTAATTAATCAATAGTCGTAATCTTCCCATGCAATTAGTTTATTACACTTTATCATATTTAGTTAGACAAAAGATCTGCAACTTATACGATTTCTTTATTCCACAAGTTCTGCTACTTGTTTTATCCTTTAATTTATTCACTGGAGAAGTATGGTGTATTAAGTAACCTACTCGAATGATTGAATATATACATTTTCAACGAAAATGACCCATATTTGCTTAGTTTATTTAATTTTGTGAAATTTATTAATTTGATTAATTTTAATTTATATTAATTCATAAATAAAGAATAAAACTTTTTTTTAAATGTTTAAATATATTTTATATCTAAAATTTATATTAAATACTTTTTGATTAAGACAAAATAAATTTTTACCACCCAAATTCACTAACCAATATTTGTTTATCATGGAATGAAAAAAAAAAGTTACCACACTAAGTTACAAAAACAGCAAAAGGGCATTTCTGACATTTGGATCAAGCAGAAGGGCGTTTTAGGACTTTCGGTATAAGCTAGATAAAAAGTCAACGCCTGTGTCAAGGGCACTGCAGACATTACAGCAAGGTCAGTTTCGGCATTAGATATCTTTCTCCGAAATCATTTATTTCTCCTTCGGCTTGCGTATTTTTTTTAAAATGCACGTAAATACGTATGCATAAGTTCTCCAATATTTTTTATTTTTACAGTTGCATTTTATTTTATCATTAATTTTAAATGAAATTATGGATAGATTTTTATTTTCAAACGATCTTCGTAAATTATTAATAAATATTTTTTTTATAAAAATAGAATAAAATAACATTCGATAGTAAAATATTTTAATATATAAGAACCGAGTATGCTGCTCGAATAACTCTAAAAGACCATCATAACCATCAACAGCAAGATCAAGTGCTATATTTTGCATTTTACAGAATATATTTTATGTAATTTTTATTGTATAATAAGAGTAATTTAATAAGTTTATAATGGTGTAATTGCATGGTAAAAGTAGTTAAAAAATGAAAATAAAAAAGAGTTGTAGAAGACAAGGGTATATAAGTAATTTCGAGTCTCCTGTAGTGCTTGTTACATAACGTTAGCATAAAAAGCCGACCAGTGACCAGGCCTCAGCGAGTCAGCCTGTTCTCATTGGTCATGGCTTTCTAACGCCAAGCGAAAAGGAATCAGAGTTCATAGATGTTAGAAAGAAAAAGAGCTAACTAGAGAAAATTGGAAGAGATTTTCATTTCCATTGTTTTGTTGTAACTGACACACCACAAAAAAAACAAAAGAAAAATCTTCGCTTCCTTTGTTGGCGGGAAAATTCAACTTTTGCATATACTGGATATATTACTTTGCTGTCAATTCCTTGTTCTGTACATCAATGGCTGATACATCACATGGCCCGGCAACTTTCTGGACTCAGGCTGATGCTTTGCTTAGAAAGAACTTAACTTATCAGGTTCTTTCTCTTTTTGCTTGTTGTTTCTAATTTGGAAGAAGACTGTTAATTTTATGATTGATTCTTGCTTGTTGATTAAGGCTCAACCGTTTGATATTCCCTTCCTTTTTGTGCCTCGGTTTCTGGGTTGTTTGTGATTGGTTGATTCATGGTCTATTCTTACTTCATTTCCCAGAAGAAATTTTAAGTAATAATTGCGTGTTGCAGTTTTTATGTACTTTTTTCTCCAGTGGGATCTTGACTCAACTCTTAGTGCTAATTTTTCTAGGTAAACTTGATTTTAATTTCCCCAGCTTCTCTCTCTATCCCTGTAAAAATGATTTCTCGCCTATGTTATTCATTTTGTTGTATTAACTTTTGACGGCTGAAGATGGATTTTCAATATCAATGAAGTTGGAAATTAATTTTTAATTAAAATCTGATTGAAAAGTGATCTGTATTGTGAAATTCGATGACATGAAGATGTTGAATACTTTTCTTTTCTTTTTGTGTTTTTCAGAAACGAAATGCTAAGGCAAATTGCCGGCTTATTATGTTTCCGTTTGTCCTCTGCATAATACTTGTTGTTACTCAAAGTCTGCTTGAGAGAGAATTGAACAAACCGAGTAGGAAGTGTGGTTGTAAGGAAATTGATACAAATGGAAAAGTCTGTGGCTTGCAATACTCCACTTTGGATCAAGTAGCCACTTGTGCCATTCCCCAACCCCCCCAGTGGCCTCCTCTGTTGCAAATTCCAGCTCCTCGGTATCGTGCGGTTCAATCTGAGGTTATTCCATTTATGGACTTGCCAAATGAGTCGTGCAGGATCACTGGGTCCTGTCCAGTAACTATACTTGTCACAGGCAATAATCAATCGCTAGGAGAAAGTATACCTCCTGACTCTATGCTCGTGCCTACATGTCCATCACCCACTTTCATTATTGTGTCTTATTTCTTCGTCCCACTTACAAGAAAATTGAAATTAATACTTTTAGTTTTATAATAACAGACAAATTTTTCCCCTACACAGTTTTGGCTGGGAATATGTTTCCAAGTTCTTCTACTCTTAATTCTTCGGATATGATGGGTATATTAGCCAACAGTGTTCTTGTAAGTCGTTTGCCTTTTCTTTGGATTTCTTACGCTCTTTATCTAATTTTACTTCTAACATTTGTATTTTTTTTTTTGGCAATTAGTTTTTGCTACTAACTTGACTTCTGTTAATAATTCAGGGCTCAGATACGGAACCAAGACGAGACAACTTTCTTGATCCAGCATTCCTGGATAATTCTCTATATAATGTTCAGCGTCGGTGCCAATTAAACTCTACATTTACAGTTTCTGTTCAGTCAGTCATTGAATTTAGTGAAGGTATAACTGACCACTATTCATTAAGATCCCTGTGGACCCTAGTAAAATTGTGATGCAATTAATGTTTGGACTTTGGATCATGATAGTGCATAAAACACAGGAAACTGTTTATTCCTTTTTATTCCTACGTTCATTTCCCTGTTGTGCTGGTCGTGTAGCTCTTTTTATTTACCAACCCCCTTGGATATTTGATTGTCTTAGATCATTTGCTGTTAGTCTTCTCAATTCCTTTCCTTTCATCTTAATCACAGATGTAGAATGCATCCAAGGACTAAACTTGTGGCGCAATAGTTCTTCTGAGGTGAATGAGGAACTATACAGAGGATATCGCAGAGGGAATTTGGCTGGGAAGATCAATGAGATACTTGCAGGTTGCTGTCCCGGTTCTGACGCAATTTTTTTGTGTGATTGAAGTGAAACCATGTCTACAGAATTCTGACAAGTTCACCTTCTGCAGCCTATGATTTCTTAAACACTGATGGGAATAATCTTAATGTGAGAGTATGGTACAATGCTACCTATAGAGATAACGATGATGTTCCAGGGCAATTTAACTATCTGCGGATACCACGCTCAATAAATTTGGTATGTATTACAAACTTCTTTACATAACAAATTGGTCATATAATTTTCATATTCGTCAGGCTTTTGGTTTAATTATTCAAAGAGAAGGTGCTTGAATTTTTATTTTACACAGTTACTTAAGACTAATGGAACAAAAACTAAAAATGATAATAAAAAGAGAGAGAGAAGAGTTGAAAGGTTACCGGTTAGAATAGGTGTCAAATACTCTTCTGCATTTTTTACGAGGACATTTTTCACTAGTGCTCTTTCCTGAATACTATAGTGTTCTTTTTCATTTCCCTTGTTGCTTTTCACATTCTCCTTAGGTTTTACCTTTTAAACTTGTTGCAAACTCCATCATTTATCATTTATTAATTTCTTTTCATGGTTGGGATCTGTAGCATCGTTTCTTTTTTATTATAATAATTTTTTTTTGGGTGCCTGAGAGGGGAATGGATATTTACCTCTTTTGGTAAAGAACTCTTGACATTGGAATTTCTCACATATCGTTTTGACCACGTGACATCTTTTTATGTTTTTACCATAATGTTGGGGATCTTCTGCAATCGGCTTAAGAAAGTCTCCCCCATCCCCATTCATCTCAGCAGAACAATGTTGCAATTGTGATATCTGTTAAAAATTTTGAATTCTATTTCATTCATTTTTATGCTTTCTTGGAATTTATATTTCATATCAACTGCTGTAGAAATTCAGTGTATATTTATCCTTATGTCTTCCAAATTAAACTATGATATTACCCTGATATTTGTAGTCCTGTTTACAGGTGTCAAATGCCTTCCTTCAGTCTCTTCGAGGTCCTGGTACAAAGATGCTATTTGAGTTTGTCAAAGAAATGCCTAAATCTGCCAGCAAGATTAATGTAGATCTTGCATCTCTTATTGGGACACTTTTCTTTACATGGGTTATTCTACAACTATTCCCTGTAAGCATGTTAAACTAACTATATTTGTTGTTTATCTATTTAGAGTCTTCTATTTTATTGAAAATTGTCGTCGAATCATGACGCTATAATTCGTTGCCATAATTGTGTGAAATCATCATGACCATGGGTACCAAGGATTATGCTGTGTGATCATAACAAGTCTTTTTTGTTAAAATTTGGCGTAAGTCGTCTTCTTTTGTTTGTTGATTGAAAGGTTGATTTGAAGTTTTTCTTCTCAAATGAGCTGAAACATGAAAATGAACATATCAAGTAAGAATTGTTCCATAAGTGACGTAAAACATATCAAGTTGGAATATTTATGAAATAAAATTTGTCATAGCAGGTGATGTATCTGTTGATGCTTGGTTCATATGATTTTCCATTAAATAATGACTATTTACTACACAAACTTCATCTTGCTCATCTTTTTGTAAAGTTTAATATAAAGCTTAATGATTTAAAAGTGTCCTAGCTTTCAGATTTGTCTTGGTGCTTATTTCCTGTGATTAGTGGTTTTGTGTTTACTTGTGGAGTTACTCTCCCTTTCCCTAGTTTTCTTCAATAAGACCATGTCACTTCATATCATCTTTTCAAAATTATATAGTCCTTATGCTGTACCTTTGATGTAGGTGGTGCTGACAGCTTTAGTGTATGAGAAACAGCAAAAACTGAGAATCATGATGAAAATGCATGGACTTGGTGATGGGCCTTACTGGATGATTTCTTATGCATATTATCTTTTGATATCTTTACTGTATATTTTTGTGTTTGTGGTATTCGGCTCCGTCATAGGTAAAACTCACAACATTTATGCATTTCGTTTTAAGGCTTAATAAAGGTGGAACCCCTGTATTTGCCCCAACCTGCACTCATTTTCTCTTAAGTTGACCTTATACTTGCATTTTGGAATATGCAGCCCTTTACCTTTTAAAATTTGGTTTCAGTTAGCCTCCTGTAGTTAACATGGAGCTGACTATGTCATGATTTCGGCTACCACGTGATCTACAAGGGGACAAAGTGAAATCAAATTTAAAAAAGTAACAGGCTGCATGTTCCAAAAAGGCAAGTACAGGGGGTGGATTAATAAAAAAAAATGAGTGCAAAGGGCTAAGTGAAAAAGAAATAAGCAAGTATAGGGAGCTCCGTATATACTAGGCCTTGTTTTTAATATCAGTCTTTGCTTCTGGTTGCTAATACTGTTCATCTTCAGGTTTGAAATTCTTCACATTGAATGACTACAGCATACAGATTGTATTTTATCTTATATACATAAACCTGCAAATTTCTGTGGCCTTTCTGCTTGCTGCATTATTTTCAAATGTTAAGACTGCTACAGGTTTGATCTATTTGTTATTTTTTTTTCTTTTTTTAATATGTAATTAGTTTTCTTTTCTCTCATGGTTGTACTTTTGATGGATGCAGTTGTTAGCTACATATCTGTCTTTGGAACTGGGCTTCTAGGTGGCTTTCTTTTTGAAAATTTTGTTGAGGACCCATCATTCCCCAGTAAGTTGGAATATATTGTGAAGTATTTTCTAAATAAGTGATAAGGCTTTTTTCTATTTCTTTTTCTTTCTTTTCACTGTAAACTATTTTTCTTCTTCTTCATTCTTCGTTCTCTCATTTTTCCATATTTTTTAAGCTTACTTGTGGGATGCATGGTATCATTGGAATAATAATATATTTAGATTTTGTGCCACAACATCTATTGCTTTAGTAGTTGTGTAACAAATTTGAAGAAGGTTAGGATCATTCATTTCACTGAAACCCAGTAGCAGCTTCTCCATCTTCTGTGTAGTGCACTCTTTTATTTGTTGATGAAGCCTAATCTTCCAGTAACTGTTGTCTTAGGCAGTTAGTTTTCAATTGTTATGTGATTCTTATATGCTATCATATATAGATGCGCTCATATGGGAGTTATTCACTCTTTTTGCAGGAGGCTGGATCACCGTTTTCGAGCTTTATCCTGGTTTTTCTCTTTACCGTGGGTTATATGAGTTTTCACAATATGCTTTCTCTGCGAATGCAATGGGGATTGACGGAATGCGGTGGGGAAATTTGAATGATGGAGAAAATGGAATGAAGGAGGTCTTGATTATCATGTTTGTTGAGTGGTTAGTGGTACTATCTGTTGCATATTATATGGATCAAGTTTTTTCATCTGGAAAAAGTCCTCTATTTTTCTTGCAAAATCTTTCAAAGAAGCGTCCAACACCTTCTCGGAAACCGAGTTTGCGAAGGCAGGGGTCTAAAGTTTTTGTTAGCATGGATAAACCTGATGTCATTCAGGAGGTAACAATTTCTTATATCTAGTTTTGATACTGAGCATTCAATTTTCTGATGGAAAATTAGTGTCTGGTGAACCCAAAATGATAGTTCATGCCTGTTTTAAAATTATTAGAACTGTGGGTGGAAACAAGAGAGTTGACAATTCCGGGGTTTTCACTTTTGAAACATGCAAGGAGAATGCAGTTGCATTAGTAAATTACTAAAATTAGTGATTGTACATTGAGGAATAGATTTGCAAGTGTTGATTCTTATAAGTTGCATTTCAATTTTGCCTTTAACCATACTATAGTGTTAATAAAGCTTTGTTGGATGATTATTTCACATCTTCATAAAAAATTTTCGTTTTCAGTCTTCCTCAAGAATTATATATATTTTTATTTTTCCATTTTGAATAATGCAGAGGGAGAAGGTTGAGCAGTTACTTCTGGAGCCTACGACAACTCATGCAATAATCTGTGACAACCTACAGAAGGTGTACCCAGGAAGAGATGGGAACCCCGAGAAACAGGCAGTGGAAGGATTATCTCTTGCCTTGCCTCCAGGGGAGTGCTTTGGAATGCTTGGTCCTAACGGTGCAGGCAAGACCTCTTTCATTAGTATGGTGAGTGTATAAAAGTGCTTTTTGGTTTTCTAATTTGCATAACTACAGAGATTCTTTAAAATTAAATTGTCTGCTTTAGTGTGGTTACTATGGAAACGTCAAACACTAAGTGATGTGATGATAAACTTCATTTCAAACTGTTATATTATTCTTAGCCTGCAATGGGAAGAAGTGTATATACAGGATAGATGGTAGCTATATATAACATTCTGATCAGGATAATGGTTATCCCTTTCAGCACATAAGAAGTGGTTGCTCACTTACTCTCAACTCCAAAGTCATGTACTTATGTTTGTTCTTTCCTTTTATACCTTAGTAATTGCTCGTCCATAGCAGCCTGAGATTTTAGTGGGAAGTTCTGCATGATGCAATTATAAGTCTAGGTTGAAGTTTGATTTGGGCTGATTTGATGTGACATTTTCTACTTTTCTGCTGATTAGATGATTGGGCTCACCAAGCCAACCTCTGGGACAGCATATGTTCAGGGTTTGGACATAAGGACTAATATGGATTGGATCTATACCAGTATGGGCGTATGCCCTCAGCATGAGTAAGCTAAATTCTTATTCTTTTCTTTAAAGAATATAGTTTTATCCTTAAGCTTTAAGCCAGTTCATTTCTGATATATGTTTTGGTTTAATGGATAAACTTTAGCCTGCTCTGGGAAACTTTAACGGGACGAGAACACTTACTATTTTATGGAAGACTTAAGAACTTAAAAGGTGCTGCTTTGACACAAGTAAGTCATTTATCATTCTCACTTTTTGGTTGTTATTTGAAATGTGATTTTCTTGCTTTTAAGCCATTGGTGGCCATGGAAACCTAGGAGGATTTTCAGGTGGAGAACTGGCATGTGTGTTAGTGCAGTCCTTTGGTTTTCTATAATTTCAGAGTTCAAAAAGTTCCTCTGGATATATGAACTGAACAAAATCTAACCAGAAAATATAAGTGATGAGATTAGAGTTTGATTTCGAGAAGATGATACGTGTATGAGTGTATAATGAGAGAGAACATAAGGCTAGCAATTACCTTGAAGGCAAACATGCATGAGGATTTCAATCGGAAGGAAGTCTATGTTAAATACTCATATACTCCAAAGCGCCAGCTCACATTGTTGTTTTTGGCTGCCTGCTTAATAGAATAAAATGACCTTCACTTTTCTGTCTACAGCTAAATACTTTCCTTCTACGGCCTTATGCTCCTTCTCTCTCTCTCATGAGGATTTCAATTCCAAGTAAATCTGTGTTAAATATATATTGTGCTGTGAAGTGCCAGCTCACATTGTTGTTTTCAGCTGCATGCTTAATAGAATAAAATGAGTCACTTTTCTGTTTACTGTTCTGTTATTACAGGCAGTTGAAGAATCTCTCAGGAGCGTCAACCTGTTTAATGGTGGGGTTGCTGATAAAAGGGCCGGAAAGTATAGTGGAGGTATGAAGAGGAGGCTAAGTGTTGCAATATCACTGATTGGAGATCCGAAAGTATGTTGTAATTTATCCGGAGAGGACTCCATGTACCTTTAGAAAGTGTTATTCTTCAATGCCTTTTGTGTTATGTGATAATGGTTGAAATATGTTGTAGGTTGTTTATATGGATGAACCCAGCACTGGATTGGATCCAGCTTCAAGAAGCAATTTATGGAGTGTAGTGAAGCGTGCAAAGCAAGACCGTGCAATTATTCTCACTAGTATACATATACATCCCCCTTTCAGTTTCTGTTTCTTCCTTCTTGATTAGTTATAGCATTATGAATTGCCCTCGTCACTCATAATATTTGTTTTCTATATGTATAGCACATTCAATGGAAGAGGCAGACGCATTATGTGATCGATTGGGAATTTTCGTAGACGGCAGGCTGCAGTGCATAGGGAACCCAAAAGAGGTAACTAAATTGAAGACAAAGATGCATATGCACATTTAGATTGACCGTTGTACAAAAGTCAAACCATTGTGCTTATGGTTCTCCTTATTGAATAGCTAAAGGTGAATTTGAATATGCTTTGTGTTGATATGGTGCATGGCAGCTGAAAGCTAGATATGGAGGTTCTTACGTGTTCACCATGACCACTTCAGCGGAGCACGAGGAAGAGGTGGTGGACATGGTGAAGCAACTCTCCCCCAACGCTGCACTGACATACCATACTTCTGGAACCCAGAAGTTTGAGATGCCAAAACATGAGGTCAGAATTGGAGATGTATTTCATGCAGTTGGGATGGCGAAAAGCCAGTTCCCTGTTTTTGCTTGGGGTTTGTCTGACACCACCTTGGAAGATGTCTTCATCAAAGTAGCCAATGGCGCTGGCCTAGCTTAGCCATTCTCATTATACTTTCACAAAACTGCCATAGACACCCTTTCCTTATATAAATTTTGGTGGATGATATGTATATCAAATTAATATATGAACCCAAAAATCAATCCTTTTTTGTTTCCTCAGAAAGAATATTAAATTTGTGTGTAGCAAAAATAAACAATTCTTTGTAATTATTATCTTGATATACATTAAAGCCGTTTTGTGATAGAAATGTTATGCCCTGAATCTCATATACAGAAAATTAGATTTTGTTTCCAGTTTCGATGTATATCTCCATTATTGAATTCATAATATAGATAAACCATGCACAACTGTTTGTATTACGGATTTTGCTCTTCCTCTCTATTTCTATGTATTCTCAGTGGTCAAATGAATTTAACGTATACTAGAGAGAGGAAATAAGATACTCCCATCATGACTTTAATAGATTTTTTTAATTCAAATAAGATTAGACTCGAATAAATATAAAAAATACATTAATTTACTTAGGTCTGCATATTAATATTAAATAATCACTGTAACACCTCTTATCCGATTCTTAA
>CANXYI010771041.1:0-10873 GCA_948208565.1 Hura crepitans | reverse complement strand
CAAGAAGTGTATTTTTAGAGTCACATCAGCAAACTTGTTAGGATTTATGGTTAGCAGAAATGGGATTAAAGTAAATCCAGATAAGGTAAAAGCAATCTTGGAAATGCTTGCCCCTTGATCACGAAAGGAAGTTAGAGGATTACTAGGTAAACTATAATATATTAGCTAGTTCATAGCTAAACTTACATTAGTTTGTGAGCCTATATCAACCTACTACATAAGGGACAACCAAAGGAATGGAACGAAGATTGCAAAAAAGCCTTCCAAGCCATCAAGCACTACTTAAACAAACCTCTTATCCTAAGACCACCAAAATTGGGAAAATCCTTAATCATATATCTAGTAGTTGAAGAATCTTCCATAGGAGCCCTTATCACATAAGCAGATGAGTCTAGGGTAGAAAATGCAATCTATTACCTAAGCAAGAAATTGCTCTAATACAAAAAGAAGTATGTAAATGTCAAAAAGATATGTTTGGGACTAATTTAAGTCTCCAAAAAGCTATGTCACTATGTTTAATCATACAAAGTGGAAGTGATAGCAAAACATAATCCCCTCAGGTACTTGCAAATTGCACCTTCTTTAATAGGTAAGATGGGTTAATGGATTCTATTTTTGCAAGAGTTTAACATCTCTTATGTCACTAAAAAGATAATTAAGGGCCGAGCAGTAGCTAAATTCCTAGCACAACACCCAATCGAGGGAAAATAAGAAGAATTCAAGTTTTTAAATGAACACTTAGGGGCAATATCCTCAGAAGGATGGAAAATATTCTTCGATGGAGCAATAAACCAAAAAAGTGCAGGAGCTAACGTATTACTCATTAATCAATAAGGTGAGCAGATGTTCCTAGATAGGAAGTTGGAGTTTCATGCAACTAACAATGTCACAGAATATGAAGCATATGTCTATGGCCTCAAAACTTTATATCAGTTGGGGGTAAAAGTGATTAATGTATACAAGGATTCTATGCTAGTCATATAACAAGTGAAATGTAATAGGGAGATCAAGGATGAGAACTTAAGCAAGTATGTCAAAATACTCACAGATCTATTCAAATGATTTGATCAATGCACTTTCCATCACATCCTCAGAGAACAAAACCAAGTCGATGATGCCTTAGCCACTTTGATGTCAGTCTCAAACCTCACCAAAAAGGATTTGCCTTAACCCATGTATTTTAGCAAATGGATATTCCCTACCTATATAGTTATAGTCAGCAATGTGACTGAACAAACCAATGTTGACTTGCCTTGGTACCATGACATCTAAGTATACCAAGAAACTAGATAGTACCCAAACTATACAACTAAGAAAGATAAAAGGGTCCTACAGAAACTATCAACTCAATTCATTTCTTACCAAGGAATGTTATACAAAAGGCAATTGGATGGTATTCAGCTCAGATGTATGGATGAATTGGAAGCTCAACAAATACTCACAGAGGTACATGAAGGTGTCTATAGTTCTCACATGAATGGGAAAAACTTGGCTAAGAAGATCAAGCGATTGGGATACTACTTGTTAACCATAGAAACGGATTGCTGTAACTTTGTCAAAAAGTGCCACAAGTGCTAGATCTACGGGAACCTAAGTCACCTACCCACTAATGACTTCACTAGTTTGTCATCTCCCTAGCCATTTTCCACATGGGGTATAGACATAATTAGGGATATAAGGCCATCAGCTACTAAAGGGCACAGATACATAGTGGTAGTAATCGATTACTTCTCAAAAGGGTTGAAGCTAAATCTTTCAATAAATTAAGGGCAAGGCAAATAGGGAAATTTTTTGAAAGAAATATCATTTGCAAGTATGAATCACTACAATAAGCCATCATAGATAATGGAGTACAGTTACAGGGTGAAACTAGACACCTTTTGCAAAAGTACAAAATTAAGCATCACAAGTCTTCTCCATACTGACCTCAACCTAATGGATTAATTGAAGCAGGCATACTGACCTCAACCTAATGGATTAATTGAAGCAGCCAATAAGAATATCAAGAAAATTTTACAAAAAATGACAATTACTTATAAGGATTGGGCAGACATGTTACCCATTGCACTATAGGGATACAGAACAACTATCAAGACATCTATACAAGTCATGCCCTATTCATTGGTTTACTGAATGGAAGTAGTATTGCCAATAAAAATTGAGGTCCCTTCACTCAGGGTTATGCTGGCAGTAGAAATACCGAAAGCAAAATAGGCTAAAAACAAATAAGAATAATTGGCATTAATTGATGAAAAATGACTTAAAGCTCTTTATCATATACAATTATATCATAAGAGAATCATTATAGCCTACAACAAGAAAGTCAAGCCTAGACCCACACAAGAAGGTGATTTGGTACTAAAACAAACCAGGCCTTTATTATTAGATCCCAGAGGAAAGTTTAACCCTAATTAGGAAGGCCCATACTTGGTCAAGAAGATATTCAAACATAGAGGTGTTAAGATCTCAAACTTAGAAGGTAATGAATTCTCAGAACATGTTAATATGGATAAGCAAAAAAAAAAGTACTTTCATTGAAAAAAAAGAAGTCCAGTAAGTTAAAAACTCGAATAGTGTGGCTTAGGCAAAAGTTAGGACACCCCGATAAGGTGAAAAACTATTAGGCACTTCATGCAAAAATTAGGGGATTTGAGAGAAAATGTCTAAATAAGAAAACCTTTTCCAGGCTGATTGGTAATGATAGTATCATCAATGGGAAATTAATATATTTGCCAAGATTAAGTAGCTTAATTTCAAATGCAATTAATTGTAAAAATTCTTTAGTCATGATCATTGGTATGCAAACTTTCATTAAGTGAGAAAAATCATACAAGTAACTAAACTCTAAATAAAAGAAAGTCTAAACACATCTTTTCTTTTCAAACATAGAAGTTTATCCTCACATTTTCTTTCTAATACTAATGGTATATTATCTCTAGATATACTTAGAATCCAATCTTTGTAATTATCATATGTACCATTATTGAAAGTTGCATGATCAGGCACATCTCTCAATATAGCATAATACTTCCAAAAGTTAGGAACAGAGCATAAGAAATGCTATGTTGAAAGTCCACCTTGAAACCCCAAAGGTTCAAAAGGGATCATTTGCAATAGACCAAATTACTATTGGATCCGAGAAGGGATATAAAACGGAGCATGCCTTAATTCAATCAAGGCGACACAGCCTGAAAGGCAAGACAAAGAAAAATGGGTGATCTTCCACCAAAGACACCTCTAGTGAATTGCAATAATGATATTAAACCATTCAGTCCATTAATCATAAGTGTTGAATCTCTTCTCATGTTTCCTTTCATAATGTTAATTTGTAGCATACTTAATCTAAAGCTTTTCTAGATGAGGTGCAAGTAGCCTTAATTTTTCCTATAACCAAATATAAGAAAAAAGAGAAAAAGAACCATTAGGTTGGAAAATCCATAAAGGACCACCTAAGCAAAAGTTAGGTAAACCTACTAATGCGAAAACCCTCATAGGCGTACTAGGCATAACTTAGGGTTAAAACAATATTAATAATAAAGCTAGAGGGAAAACTCGTGAGGGCTCTCTATGTATACTTGTAAAAGAAGTAAGATCCCAATAATAAAGTCTATATGCCCTCTCTTTAAAGCATCTAATCCTCAAATGGTTTTAGCCAAAAAAACACTAAAAGGATTATTGTTGGAGTATATTTTAGTCAGAATTTAGAGGGCCTTAAAATCACAAAGCTCTTCTTTGAAGGTGACTATTAACAAGTTCCAAGAATTCATAGTAACATGTGTTTAGCCTATTCCACTAAATAGAGGGAAAATTTCTGAGTAGAATCTAAAATCACTTGTAGAGAAATTGGGCCTACACCTAGAATCACTTTATGAGCCATAAAAGGAGAAACTCCCAAAGCAAGAATAATATCTATAAGATAATGCTCCTCAAAAGATGGAAGAGCCAGATGATCATCTGAAGCAACTTTCTAGTTTAAAATAACAGTGAATTCTTCCATAATTGGGGTAATCTCTTAATGATTGAAGATAAATACATGGAATATAGGGTCCTAATAATGCATAGCAACATTCAAAAAGTTATGGTCAATCTTCACTTTTCTTAAGAACCTTAGGGTAGAAAAGGGAGCAAGGATGTTCGAAGTCTAAGAAGCCTTTGATTCCAAAATCTTGAACAATTGTTGATTAAAAGAGAGAGATAGAGTGAAGTATGGCATGAACAAAGGAGAAAGGGGGTATTTATCAGCGCCAACCATCACCATTCCTTCCTAATTAGACAAGGAATCCAAAACATATGAGGTTGTCAATATGGACCTCAGAACAATCAAAGTCGACATGATAATCTACACAAACTAGTTGAGATAGGTCCACAGTAGTGTTTGTTATCAATTAGGAATAATGTTCACATGGACCTTTATGCACCATGTTCATACAAACCATGAATTATCAAGCTTTTTATGTAAGTCTTGCTAAAATGGCACTCATTTAAAGTCACTAAATGTCTAACATAATAGCAATCATAATAATATGGATTGTTGTCATCTATGGTCTAATGTCATCGATCTACAGTGCAATTCCCTAGATAGAGGTAGTGTATGTTATTCAATTATGGTAGTGTGTTTTGTCATCAGTTATCAAACATTTATATATAAGGATGTAAGATTGTATTTAAAATAAAAGAATATGTATTAATGTTTATATATACAAAAAGTTAGGCCTATTCATAAAAAAAATAAAGCTACCATCGACTCTTCAATCTCATTCTCATCCTCTATATCCTCATCAGTAGAGAGCACTAACTTTTTAGAAATCTTTAAGGCCCTCAGCTTCTTCTAAGCCTCGTGAAGAGTAGCAACCCTTCTTGATAACTCACACTACAAAAGAATGAAGGATCAATACATGACATGTATACATACACATTTGCATAAATTAATGATTGCAGGAAATTACTTATAATAAGAACTCGAGTCTCATCCACCTGCGCTCGCTTAAAAGCTTCCACTACGTGAGTAGTTCTCTCTATAGGAGCCCTCTTTACCTATCCAAATCAAGACAAAAAAAAAGTCACACACTAAATCAAGTCAACATAATGAATAGTAAAAGTTAAGAGGTACCAAACAAGTGTGGTGTTCTCTAGCTCAAAAGGAACTAACCAATTATCCTTAATACGAAGATGAGTAGAGGATAGCTCTCTATGCACACTATATCACATGTAGCTCAGCTCCAGTATGTCAGTTAAGGTGCCTATGACTTTATTAGGCAATGATAACCAGTAGGTGGAATAGAAACTCCATTCTTAGCACTACAAGCAAGAGGAGGTAAAAACTGAGAGCCAAGAGAACTATGAATAGTTCTCACCCTTTTTCTTACTGAAGAATGTCAAGCTTCAGAGGAGCTGGTAGTAGGCTACAACACACCACACAATCAAAAGTTGTTTTCAAAAACAATGAGCAGGAGATTGAGTAAATTACCTTAGGAGGAGGAGGTCCCTAAGTGTAAGGCACCCTAGGTAGCAAGTGAGTAAATGCCCATGAGAGATAACCCTCTCCATTACTCTCCACTAGTGTGCTCCCAGGTATACCTATAGTCATACCTTACACAAACTCTAAATTATCAATGTATCTCCTAAATAGAATCAAATTGAGAGGACTCTGAGGATCATGATGTACATCATGCCTTATGTGCTAGCCTATTACTCCCTCCCCTAGAAACCATGAGCAAGCTTTAAGAATGGTTAGCAACATCCTATGAGAAGATAATTCTCAAGTAGAACATAAAAAGTCTAGCATTTCCTCAAGCGAGAACACCCACCATGCCAAGTCAATCTACAAGGGTAAGTGATAACTAATATCACTTAAATTACTAATAATGGGCTTTCATATGTAAGAAATACTCACATCAGACCAAGCTCTAGAACTAAGGTACTGACGATGCTGTATCAGAGAAGATGCATTCCAAGCCCCCGAGGATGGTCGAACCCATCTATCCATCACTAGGTATCAATGAGGGATATCTAACTCATAGGGTCGAGGCAGTAAATGCAACTCATATGCCTAAACCTACAAAAACAAAGGCATAAGGTTAAAATTGGAAATGACCATAGGAAGCAAAAAAAAAAAAAGGGATCAAAACATATTACTTACCAGAACACTTGACAAAAAGCCTTACATAAATTTATGGCTTTTCTTAGTGTGAATAGCCATATCCTAGCTTTTAAAAACCCAGCCAAGAGAGGAACAACACAAATTCTAGGAGCCAATATTCTTAACCTGCTCTAAGATAGGAAGGAAGCTCTAACTCACATTACTATTAGCATTAGCAAATAATATGGTACCTAACAAGTATAAAAGGAAGTAATGCACATACTAATCAACCTCAGACTGACTAGATAGAGTTACATCTATCCACCTCATGCAAATCTATGCAGCGGATGCTCTAGAATGATCCTGAGGTATAAAACCTAATAACTCCCCCACCTCCTATAGTCAAAGTGAGGGGTAGCAATAGCAAACATCAAAATGACAGCCCTCCTAGTGCATGGTACTCTAGTAATGAAAGCCCAATCAAGGGTGTTATGGCCAGCTCTCCAAATGATAGGTGAAATATGTGTGTAGTGTCCATCCATCTATCCAAAAGAGCCCAAAAAGCCTGCAAATCCTAACAAAAATCTCTACTAACTAAGTGGTCCATGAATGTTTGGAACCTTGTCACTCTCATCCTATTTTTAACCAGGATAGGCATCACAAAATACCATTATTATGGTCTAGACAAGGTGCCCCACATTTAAGATGCGTCTGCAAAAGGTAAACTTATACAAGTAAGACAAACATCTATACGAACTAAAGTTTCAATAAGAGTGTCTGCATGGACAACAAGCAAATGGGCTATAATAAGTCTACATAAACCACAAACATCCAGATTGCACAACTACCTATAAAAAGGCTAGATATTTAATAAGTCCACATGTATAACATGCACCAATAAATATAATTCACACAGCCTACATACAACTTCCAATGAGTCCATATGGACTTTTTAATCTATTGACATGTAGAAAATCTCAGCATCCTATGCTAATAATACTAGAACTATTAAGCTAAGACAAGGTCTGTATAGACCTAGGTTGCCCTAGACAAGCCAAGTCCGAACAGACTTATCGAACCAAAGATGTCACACAATAAGAAAATGAAGGAAAAGCCAATCAAACCACAATGGGGTACATAAAAGGAAGAAAATGCACCTAGGGGCACACTTTAAAGTTTGTATGGTGAGCCAAATTGGCTAAAATTAGAGTTAGGTCATCGAATGAGATTTTGTTCACTGGAGCAACACTCTATGGGTGATTGATAGCAACAGAGGGCATAAAACCCTTCAAAACTATCATAGAGATGCCCTCCACTAGGGGAGGAGATGAAAAAGGGGAAACCATGGTCACCGAAAGAAGAGAAGTCATCAAAGTTTCCTCCCATGCTATGGTATTATCGGAGGAAGATGAGGTAGCGTCACTGAAGGGAAAAGTTGCCATCAGATTATTTTTTTTAGAGAAAATAGAAAAAAGTAGAAGAATGAAAATGAAGAAGAAAAGGAAAAAAGCCAATAGTTATCGATCTATCATGAAATGTCTGCACAGACTTACTTCATTGACATTCATACGGACTTACTTCAAGCACCGTCCACATGAACTTACTTCAATATTATCCGCATAGACTTACTTTAAAACCATCCACACGGACCTACTTTATAGCTATCCATACAGACTTAACTCACTCATATTCACATGGATTAAACTCATAGATATGTCCACATGGACTTATAAACTCTATTCATAAGATCCCTTACACTAAGCATGTAATGCCCGTAAGTCCAAGTTCTTTAAATAGTACCTCCATGGCATGAAAGGTGTTCCTTGTAGGTTGGGGCACCTTTATGAGGCCAGAAAAGGGTGTATTAGTCATAAAACTTTGATAAGCCTAAAAATGGGCAAAATAAAAGAATTTAAAAATTTAGCAGAACCAATAAAACATTTCGGGCCAAGAACTAGTGAATAGGGAGATAAAATGAGGTTGTGCCGAAACAGCCTCGAGATGTGCCCGGATGGACATAAAAATACCTTACCATAAACCTCAAAAGTTCTAATTAACTTGATGGAGAAGGAATTTTACTCTTCTGAGGTCGTTTAGTATTTTTTTTTAATATTTTATTCTAACGGGTGAATAGTGCCTAAAAGTCAACAGTGGAATTTTGACATAAAATTTTATGTGGGCCTTAATGACATTAGTCCAGAATTTTTAAAACTAAAATGTGTATATTTAGAGGTCTAGAGAAATTTTTATGAATTTCTAAAGTTTAAAAGGAAATCGGGAGAAAACGGATCGTTAGATTGCCACTTGTCGCAATCTGTGCCATCCACCTACCCTTATATAAGGGCCCACACATGTGAGGGGATCACATATATGAACCATCATCTTTCTCCCCCATTTTTCTCTTTTGGCTGATCCCATACTAGGCTTCTCTCTCCTCCTTTTTTTCTTCTCTTTCTCGCTCCTCCCACCACCAAAAATCACAAAACACATATGAATTAGACTGATCCATAGAGTCTAATTTAAGTAAGAAATTTAGAGAATTTAGCTTGTAGAGAGAGATATTCAACCTTGATGAATAGTGACAAATTTTATTGTAAGTGATTTTATTTCATTTTTTATTTTTATTTTAGGTAACCTAAGGTATTTTAAGAGATTCTATGGTTTTATATTTTCATTTAGAGTTATGTAGAATTTTTTAGGATTTTCTAAGTGGGAAAATTATGTATGTTTAGGGCAAGAAAGGAACATTAAAGGAGAGCAAGCATTTAGGCACTAAAGTGGTGGAGAAAAGCATGTTTTCACACCCTAGGTATGTGGAATAGATTCAATTTATA
Source organism: Hura crepitans (assembly GCA_948208565.1). NCBI lineage: Eukaryota > Viridiplantae > Streptophyta > Magnoliopsida > Malpighiales > Euphorbiaceae > Hura > Hura crepitans. The sequence continues at coordinate 1,960 of CANXYI010771041.1, read as the reverse complement.
TGTGTCATGGGTTTTGGCATGAAAATGTGTATGGAAATGAAAATTCATGGTGTTAGGTATGATATTAATGAGAACTAATAATATGTGTATGTTAATGATGTAGAAGTAACATGGTATGGATGATTTTAGGGAAAAGAAACTAGGTTTATGTGTGTGCATGGTGTATGGCCGAATTATGTACATAAAGTGGCATGGTATGTGTGATTATGTATATGACATGTAGGCATGGCATTGGCATGTAAATTATATATATAAATAGTGCCTGGAAAAATGAATAATAATATTAAAATGTATGGGATGTAAACTTGGCAAATCATAACCTAAATGAGTATGTAATATATACATAAAAGATAACTAGTAATATGGTGACTATATGTGTACCATTTAGTGGCATGAGTATGAGATGTGCTTCATGAAAGGTTATGTAAAGAAATGATACAAGAATGATGAATTTTGGATTGGCATGTTTAGTGCTTTGAAAGGCACAATATTGGAAAATGACTAAATGAATAGTAACCTACCCGTAAAATGACCAAATGAATAATGATTTTATGACAAGAGACCAAAAGTGTGAACTTGTGTGAAATGGCATGTAAAATGGAATTAATGTTCTGATTGACATAAAATATAATGAAAAGTAATTATAGATGACATAATTAAGTAAGGAATAGTGACTTGGCCCATCAATTAGACACCCACTAGATGGGTTGACTGGTCAACTAGGGAATTAGCAGCTACTAGGCAGTTTGGTCCTTTTGAGACCACTGTTATTGTTTAAGGTGATGGCAGGTGTAGTCGCCGAGGTTCTAAGATTGAACCATGCACACTCAAGTATTGGAAGGTTCACTTGGGCTTATCCTTGCTACCCATTGACTGTCTATGGGCATTAGAAGGTCCCACAGGGCTGATCCCTGCTATCCACCTATGATGCTTTGGGGATGTGACTCGAGGTATTAGGAGGTCCCATAGGACTAATCCCTATTATCCCACTTGTTGATATTGGGAGGTCTACGGGCTGATCCCTACTACTTACTAGTCTAGTATTAGGAGGTCGATAGACTGATCCCTACTATTGAGCTAGGTAGGTGCAGCTACCGAGGTCTAAAATATGGGCCACTGCATAGGATAGATTCCGTTATCTAATGTCTTAAAGTGTTGTCTATTTGTTATGGGCCTAAACTATGTTAAGCTAACCACAATAATAGTAATTGGAATTCAAATTGATAATTAAAATGCCACATGGGTTGAATTAATTGTATAGGATAAATGGCATCTAGTCTGATATCTTGCATGACCATGATGAAAATATCTATGCATGTGCGTACATAACTTGTATGTATGTTTGCATGTATGACATACTTTAGTTTATCTATTCCATCACTGAGTGCATACTTAGCGTGTTAGTGTTTCGATGCACAGGCTATAGATAGGTAGTAGTTCAGCTTTAGCAGTGCCAGTGTAATTAACCCAGAGTTCTTTTTGGTATATACTTTTAATGCTTTTGTAGTTCTGTTAGAAGTTACTCATGTATAGTGGGTATAGAATTAGTTAGTGCATGTATAAAGTAAAACTCAGATATTTGAACTAAATGGTTGTAGAATCTTGGCTTTTATGGATATATATATATATATATATATATGCCTATCTAGTTGTTGATTATCTATGGGTCTGAGACCCTATATTTTGCTATGTGTTAGTGTTTTGGGGGACCAAAAGGGTCTAAAAGAATGAGTTATGGTTTGAGAATGGTTTAGAAGTGCTTTTCTTGCAGGAAAAATTTTTGGTTTTTTACCCAGATAGCCGTTATGCTACCTAATTTTCTATAAAATGGATAACAGACATAAACTAGAGTTTTATTAGTCAACCACTCATGTATAGTAGGTGTAAAGTCAATAGTGCATGTATATTATGAAACTTAGATAGTTAAACTAAATGGTTGTAGAAACTTGCTTTTAATGGA
>CANXYI010771014.1:0-10770 GCA_948208565.1 Hura crepitans | reverse complement strand
ATCACAGTATGATATAGACATTTATACAATATTGAAATATAAATATTTAGGTGATACTCTATTAGAGAAAAGTAACATTTGGCTAGTAACAAGGCTAAGTGGTTACATGCCATTAACATATGAAATATGCATGAAACATATGAAAGGTGCACAATATTAAACAAGAATAGGATTTAAACATATATACATGAATTAGTTTACATTAACCCTATAGATGCTTGACAAGTTATGATAAAAAATTAAAATTGTAAAAGCAGTGACACGCCTTTAGAATTTCCAGTAAGGAGTCCTTAAGGTGAGTAAGTATGATTAAAAATGATTTCAACAACTGTTCAAGTATGTAATCAATTATATTTAGAAATTCTAAAAAGGTAAGCAAGTCAGTCCTTCTAGAATAGATTATTAACATAGCTTGTCAGTTTGATGTGCAAGATATAAGAGAATACTAAGGAGAACACTTAGATTGCTCAGTCTTGTCCACAAGAATACGACCTCATGACATTACACTACTACCAGTAAATAATTTGTAGCATACCATAATATATGAAAAAGGGTCCATATGTATGTCACAGTGTTGTAGTAGTGCTTATTTTCCTAGGCAAAATTTTTGGCAGGCTTTTGGTAGCCATTATGCTGCCAAAATTTTGTCTTAGACTATCTATTTAATGTCCTTATTCTTCTATAGTGGTCAAATCATCAATTAAGCTTAGTTGATCTCATAAATTGAATTAACTAAGTAGGTAATAACCTCCCACATTCAAGCATATAGTTATGTGGTAACACTTTCTATGGGTTATTCGGGTGTAACTTAAGGTTAAGGTGTTATAAAAAAAAGTTTGACCATGCTTCCTTATCATTCTTCTTACCACAGCTATAGAAATCACATTAGACAAATAGTTTGATCTGTCTCCCACTACTATCACTTTTATCCTATCACTAGCTTTAAGTGTGATCCACTTCATTCTACAATCCATAATTGCATGATACTTAGACAACTAATCAATGGCCAAGATCAAATTGAACTCATTAAAAGGTAATTTAATAAGATGGACCAAGAAAACATATCCTTGTACTAATAAAGGATAGTCTCTATAAACTTTGCTCATAACTACATGTTGTCTTATCTAGTTGCTAACCATAATGTCAATATTAGGGTCTTTATACATTAACCCCAATCTAAAGCCAATGCAATGCAAATATAAGAATGTGTAAACCCCTAATTTATTAGTGTTGAAGTAGGTAAATTAAAGAGTTTAAAAGTACCAGCTATGATGTCTAGTGAATCTATATCCTCTTTGACTCAGATGGCATACTATTTGGCTAGAGGTCTACTATCTAACTTATCCCTCTAACTATCCCTAACTTGGTCTCCTATATCTTGCTTATCTCTTCTTTGAATTGATTTTATAGGTTTAGTTGGACAATCTCTCCTTATGTGGTCATTGAAGCCATATCCCTTGCAAACTCTAGACATAGTCTTCTAACAAACACCCTTATGTCTCCTATTACAGTGTACACAATAAGGTATCCATGTATTCTTAGTTGTAAATGGCAATGTATTAGCAACAAAAGTCTGTTGTCTACCTTTAGACTGAGAACCTTACATTGATCTCTAAGGTTGATCTCATCTCTACCTATACTGTAGTCTAGATTGATCACTCCTAGCATTTTTCTTAGATGTATATACTACACTAGATTGTCCCTAACCAAAAGGCCTCTTCTGTTGAAAATTATCTCTCTTCTCCTTTAACTTTTGAATCTCCTTTACTATGTGATAGGCTATAAGTAAGGTAGTAAAGTCCCTAATCTTTATGGGAGCTAACTATATCATAACCTCTAGGTTCAATTGCTTCTTGAACCATTTACATCGGTGCTCTTCAGTAGCCACTACTTCCTTAGAATATTTGCTTAACCTTGCAAGTTCCTTCTCATATTCAGCTATTGTCCTCTACTTCTGCCTCAAATCTATGAACTCTTATCTTTTCTAATACAAATAGTGCTCAATAATATAGTTTTTTTTGAATTCTCTCAAGAAAAGTTCCCAGGTTAAGTCTTCTTTTTCATTGTACTTTGTAATGGTTTCCTACCATTTAAATGCCTCATCAACTAGTAAAGAGGAATCACAAACAACGTATTCATTAGGGCTACAGTTCATCTACCACATGATCCTCAAAGTTTAATCTAGGTAGTAGTAAGCTCTATGGGATCCATCCACTCCTCACCCTTAAAATCCTCAAATACATTCTTCTTTAATCTCTTAAGATATATCTTTTATAGAGATTGAGGTTTAGGTTAGATTAGTAGAGGTGGTGCTGGATGATTTGTAGCAACAAACACTTGCTTTGCTAATTCCATCATCTGTTCAAAACAAATAGGTTGTATCTATGGTTCTTGTGCTGCTTGCCTTACATCACTAGAGGTTATAAACTTGGCCCTAGTGGCTCCTTATTCCATTGTGGCCGAAACATGGCTCTAATGCCTTCAAAACCCCTAATTTATGAATTATACTTTCATAAGAGTGTATAGGGACCTAAAGGGTCAGTAGATGCTGACACTATTAGATGGAAGTATTAATAATAAAATAATTTTGAGAGAAGTTTCAAGTGAAAACAAATTTATTAAGATAGTTAAAAGTGTGGTCAAAATTTTCACTGCAGTGTATCGAGAATAGTGCCGTAGTTGAAGCTGAACCATAAAATATTTTTTTTGCTCAAAAGGACATAAAATTGATACAACTTGATACTAAAAAATTCTACCTAGTCTAATGGAACATGAATCATAATTTTTTGAGATTAGGAAGGATTTTTTTTTCAAAAATCGCATAATATTAAAAGCTACAATTTTTACCAATTGTCTTAGAATTTTGAGTTGAAATTTTAGTAGCATGTGGGATATGGTATTTTGTGATTTTTGGCTAAAATTTGAGAATTTTTAGGCTTGTAGATTATTTTCTATGAATTTTTAAAGGAAAAGGGGAAAAATAATATTTTTATTTTTGGTATAAAACTCAAAATTTTTGCATTTAGTGTCATTTTATTCTTTTTCAATAACGAAGGACATGTCTAAAGTCTTTTATGGCCATTTTTCCTCTCTTTTTCTTAATTTATCTTAAATAAAGCCTATTTTCTCTAATTTTACAACATAAAATGAACCTTTATTCTCTCAAAACACTAATTTGGGCATGAATTTCTAAGTAAACCATAGAGATTTATTTATTAAAGATTGAGATAAATAGTGAAAAGGTTGGCATCCAGTGAGTTTTTTCAAGCTTTGATATTTTTCTAACGTGTCCTGAAGACCAATAGTTAATGTGTAAAAGTGAATTTTATGTTTTGATTAATGGTTTATTTTATACAAATTTTTAATTATTATGCCTTTCATGCTTATAGATAAAGAGAAGAGGAGTAAGAGGGAGAAAACATGATTAAGCTATGTCGATGTATTTTGGACTCTCAGTAAGTGTATTTGAATTAAATTATACATTACATGCCATTTTGTGCATAAAAAAATATGTATAAGTTTGTATGTTGAATATGCTATGATATTTAATACATGGTTTTAGTTAAGTGATGGTTTATATGATTGTAATTGATGCTTAATTTCATGATTTGATGAACAATATTAGTGTTCGATGCATTAGTGCTTGATAAGTTGAGTGTTGCTTAATAGTGGATAAAAATGTGTACAAGTTATATGTTATGAATCGTGATTAATTGAGTGATAAGAAATGATATTTGACATAATAATACATTGAATTATGTGCAATTTAATTGACATGAGTTGGTGTGTAATACATTAGGTCATGTAAGAATGATTGTTAATTGGCTATGTGTGATAATGTCTATGCTTTATATGGTCTTAATGTATATGTAATCCCATGATAAAAATGAGTAAAATGTAAAAGTAAGTTTGTCACATTTATGTCTCATTGATATATATAATCATGCCACACTTTTTTAGGTAGTCAAAATATGATGATATAAGATTTTGAAGAGAGATATCAAGTAATAATGTGATAAAATGCATGACAATCATGCAAAGGAAAGTATATGATGTATATATTATATCTAATAAAATTTCATATGCCATGTCTCATGAGCTGGCTAGAGTATGATGATATGAGACTATGATGTACTATATCAAGTTACATTGTGATAATATGTATGAGAATATAAAATATAAGATAATTCCCTATAAAATTAGACAACATATATTGGGTAGGTTGACCGATCAACTAAAGAGTGATAGTAGCTGCTAGGGTGCTTATGTGCCTTTTTAGTGGGTCTAGCTACAGTAAGGTCAATAGTGCCACTGTACACTGAGATAGGACAAGAGTAGTAAAGTTGATAGTGCCACTATACATTGAGCTAGTATAGTAGCAGTAAAGTCAATAGTGCCACTATACATTGAGTTGGTATAGCAACAATAAGGTCGATAGTGCCACTGTTCATTGAGCTAGAACAATAGGAATACGGTCGATAGTGCCACTGTACATTGAGCAGTGTAGCCGTATTAAGGTCTATTAGGCCACTACACATTCATTATAGCTTAAGGGCATGATTACAACCTTCAAGCATGAGTATGGCCTTTAGGCTTAGATGTGTCCTATTATCTAGTTATGGTCTATTGTCTTTTAGCTATGGGCATATAATGATTTGATAGTTAAAAGAGAGTGAGATTTAAAAAAAAAGTATAGCTGATTGCATGTGTGTTACAACATGTTTATTAAGATAATTGTGATTTGATTATATGTGTTGACTTGTGATAAGATTTGTAAATTTGATGTGGTATGTGATCAATATGTGTTAAGTTCTATTTAAATAATATCCATATAATGTACAATGTTAGTATGACCTATATAACTATGATTATGATTGGTTGGTATGAGAAGATATTATAATATCATTAACTAAATATGTTAAAAGACTAGTATATGATGGCGCATTAGGACATGTATGGTAAGTTGGTTCTTATATATATATATATGCTCTTTAATTATAGTATGAATTACATATTTATGTTATGATAGTGTTTATATACCCATATCTTGTGCATAATTAAAGTATGTTATATCTGATGCTAGATATGATATTAGTCATATGTGATTACTAATATTATATGAAAAGGTATACTATGGGATTTTTTATTAGATATTTCACATGATCAATATGAGATAATATATCATGATACACATATATTTGTTATACCTTAGTTGTTAAATGTACATGGTTGAGTTCATGAGATGTGTTATACATACACATGACCTATGCTTTGCATGATAATATGTTCATACATACCATGTCAAATATTTATGTGTTTATGTAGCAATTTGTGAATGAATGCGTATGTGCATACATAAGTTAGTTTAAATACACCACTAAGTATTTACTTTGCTTGTCATTTTTGTGCGATGCATAGGTCAAGGCAAAAAAGATTGTAGTTGTTCTCAATATTAGTAAATAGATTGGGAGAAGAAATCTCTTGGTATTATATTATTTTTGTATGATTATCTTATGTATATTACTAGTAGCATTTTTGTATAGTTAAAAGGTTTGGCATAAATTACAAAGTATATATTAGTGTAAACTATTAGAAATAGTTTTTGTCTTACATGTATGATTTGGTTCATGGTGTATGTGGTTTTATTGGGCATATGTTGATTTGTGAAGATTAGATTTGATTTGGAAGGTCAGATAGACCTAGAAGTGGTTGTGATGAGTTAATTTGATATTAAAGTGCTTTTATTTGGCAGGTTACTATTTGGGATAGTGCCTTGAGTAGCTATTATACTGCCATAATTTCAGCACAAGGACCACAATAATAAACCTAAGAAAATAATTTTTGTTATTAGTATTTTTGACATCTTATACATGTAAAGTACATTTTAAAAATAAGATTGGTTTTCATATGGATTTTATATTATGATATAAAATATCAATTATAAATCATTTCTTATCTAGATCTAATAAGCGGATCGGGTAAGAGGTGTCATAATAGCTCTCAACTTCCTCATCATCTCTAGGTGTAATTTGGCTCATCTTAATTTATAAGAAAAAGAAAGCATATTATAGGCCTCAATATGTTTAATTATGTGACGTACACTTTTTTATATCTTAAGGCATTCTTATGTAACCCATATCTATTAAGGAATGCCTAAACTAGAGCTCTAATACCACCAAATGTGACACACTTTACCTGGTCCAACCATTAATCTTGAGTATGGTTTGACACACAATGATATTTGAACTAAACTTATTGGAAACAATTATTAATTAAAATATTTTTTGGTTGATTTAAAATATACTTCGCATGCATATAGTCATAACAATATAGATTTTCAAAAAATGATTTACAAGGTGTACCATTAGGGTCCTCATGCCAAACTTTCGATAGCATAATAGCTGTACCGAGCACTAACTCAATTAGTAACCTGCATAAAAACAACACTTCTAAAATATTCATTCACACATCCACCACTTTTGCATCCATCTGACCCTCCAAACAGCTCAACAATCTCAAAATCAATACTTTGTTCCAATATCAAATCATACATGTTTGAATGAAAGAAATTATACCAACACTAGTTAAATATACGAACTATTGTCAACAAAATCTTACACAAACTTTAAGAGTTATAAAATACATTTTTGTAATCATAGATTAGGCCTAATCCATCAATTTCATAAGAATGACTTTAAACTTTAATTACATCACATGATTATAACAAAATAAATAAAATACCCAAAAAGAAGCTTCCTCGGTATATCTTCTAGATTAAGGCTTTGACTCTAATCTTCTATCTCTTTAACCTACGCATTGTAAAACAAAACGATGCACTAAGTGGATGCTTAGTGGTGTATTCACTTTAGCATATGTACGCAATCATGCAAGTTATGCAAATCTTTCAACACAGTTCAATTAACTTATGTCATGTTCATACATAATTCATCTTTATGTATAAAGAAGCATTTAAAACATCTATTCCTAAAGTATAAGAATAATTAATTAAAAAAATTTTAGTTCTATCTTAAGCATAACTTGTCATTTATATGTAATAGCATTAACTAACATACTCAGTATTTAACATTAAAAAATGCAAAAAAATACACATTTAAGTTCTCAAATTTATTCATTAATTTTATTTAACCATTTATTGCTTATACTTAAAAGACAACTATCCAAAACTAGATAGTGGGACTAACTAGGCTTAAAGGATATAAACTGGATCAGAAGTTTATAACAAGACCCAAAGGTTATAACTAGAATGGAAGGTCATAAAAGTGCCCTTAGGCCAAATATAGACTGCTCAAAGGCTAAATAGTGCTTGAAGACTAAAATAAGTACCTGTAGGTACCTTAGTAGTTCCTAAATTCTATAGTTGACCAGTTAACCTATCCAATCTAGATTGTCTAATCACATGGGGCAATTACCACTTTAATTATGTGTCACTTTATTAAGTAGTTTTTAACATCCACATGCCCTCTTTTGCATCATTATCATGTTTTTTATGTTTTGACCATCAAATCCATGAGTGTACTAATTTACTCATGTTTCCATATATGCTTATATCCTTATATAGGACTTAATTTTGATTCAACTCATTTCTAGGCCATTTACATGCCCATGTCTAATCACATTCATTTAGTAATCATATATTATTGGCATTCAATATACAATTTACTTGCAATTCATTCAATTATATGAGTTTCATATAATTTATTACCATTCATCTTTTTAACATGCTAAATAGCATCTTCATAAAAAAAATACAAGCTAAAGGCCATGCCATGGTTTTGGTCCAATAGGCAAAATGAGCAAGAGTACACAATTCACATTTTAACCAATATCAACACATTTCCATTCATTCACAACAATTATGGCCCAAAATACTCAAAACATGTTATAATCACATATTAAGCCCTCAAATGGGTTTCACATATCATTACACTTTCATACAATCATAGACTATACTTTAAACAATTTACAAGCAACCAATATGGCAATATTAACTCATACTATCAAACATATTAAGTAAGGGACAATTTAACCCATTTCTATATTACTATCAACATCATCATTTCCTTAAGCAACCATACATAGTCCCACAAACAAAAAACATTCTCTTATCACTAGTGGAGGCCTTTAGGCTTATCCTTTAGAAGCACTAAACATGGACATTAACCATCATAACACAATATCACACATTCATATACTCATATCTCATAAAAAAACAACATATTTACTCATAATTAATTAATTAATACACATACACTTTTACTTAGCTATATGTTTTGGCCATATCATGAAATCACCTTACTTAACATGTTCTCATTAATTACACATAATTAAATAATTATACACATGCCAATTTCAACTAATTAAAATAAATTCAAGTCATTACACCATAAATACACATTTATTACCCATAACACACACACACACACTTTCACGCTCAATTAAATTTAACCTAAATGTTAACATGAATACACTTATTTGTTGAGCCAAAATGCTCCCCAAGTAACCAATTGCACTTTCCCTTTACCTATAGATCTACTTGCTTCACCTTTCTTTACATATACATAACACATAATGTGTAGAAAACTTTGAAAAATCCTTAAAAATCACACACACCTCCTAAAATCAATCTACCGATAAAAGTTCACTCTTGGGCACCTCAAGGACATTAAAAAAATGATAGAGCTTAAAAATTCTTAACCCAATGAAAATTGGTTACTATTCACCAAGCTCTCCATAGACCAAAATCACTGATTTTTTCCTTATTTCCTGGCTGGAAAATTTAATAAACGCCAATTAACTTGTCGATGTTAATTTATTTTGTTGGATTTAGGCTTGGATGAAGGAGGAAAGAAGAAGAAATAGAGGAGGAGGAGAAAGGAAGTGTCGGCACAAGAAGTAGGAGGAAGAAGATGGAGTGGTATGATTCTTATTCCTTCTTTGACCAAAACTTAACCTTTATATTGGGTTATTTTAGGTGGTTAGACTAAAAATCCAATGGCCCATAAAACTTCACCTTAAAATCTCTATTTAAAATTAATTTTTATTTAACTATACATCAAAATGACTAACTTTATGCCCTAGTAATTCTTAGAAATATAATCTTTGACCATTACAAAAACCTCTGTTCAAAAAGCTTAAAAAATTGTTATAAACATAATTTAATATCTTTGCCTGATTCACTAAAAATACTTTTTGATATTTAAAATTCCAAATTGTGATGCTAATGGACTCTTTAGAATATTTAAGTATTAGGTTGTATCGATCCCAAAATTTTTTGAGCAAAAATTAAATTATTTTATGGTTTAACTTTGCTTACGGCACTATTCATAAGACATTGTCATAAAATCTTTTCTTTCATTTTTAACCATCTTAACGACTTTAGATTGAATCCAAATTTTGTTCAAAATTATTTTATGACTAATACTTCCATTCAGTAAGATTAATGTGACCCGAGTTGTGAAAAACACTATTCATCTTAGGACTTACTATTCATAAGTCGAGATTTTTAGGGCATTACACTACAAGCAAAAAGGAATATAATATAGTGCAATATGGATATTATTTTGGAATTTTCATTAATTAAAAAGCTAATAATAATTAAATAGATAAATATAATTAATTACAAAGAAGAATAAGTCGGTATTAATTTAAGTTACTTTATCAGATAGATCATAACATAACTAAAATAAAAAAAAATTTCTAAAAAATTGAATAATAATGTTATTTTTTAATATAATGTTATCTCCATTTTATCTATTTAATCAATCACTATTAGGCAGTTAATTAATTTCCTTATATCACTTATTTGTACAAGAAATTTATTCTAGATGTCACGTAAAAAAATTTTATGTATAATTAAATTAATAATTCAGAATATAAAAAAAATCTCTAGAATGATATTATAATTGTGGAATAGAAAATCGTAAAATAATTTTAAATAGAAATAAAGTAATAAATAAGTTATTAACATCATTAAGCCCAATAAAACAAAAAAAGATTTCAAAATTGATCAATTCATTTAGTCACCCAGAAAAGTTCCAAAGTTTAGAAAATATTGAATTAGATTCCATAAAGAAAAGTAAATAATTTATCTATTTCTACAATTTAACCAAAGGAGGACATGAATAAATTTAAATGCTTAAAAATTCTATGTTTACATTAAAATTTTGAAGATAAATCCCCTTTTTTAGGTCAGTATCAATTTAGTTATTTGAGTATTAAACATACTAAATTAAACTAGAAAATAACAAGATTCCTAATGGAATTAAATATTGTATTCCTCAATTTAAAAATTGAAAATTACTAATAAAATACAATTAAAAAAATAAGAAATCAATTAAGTATTCATGTTGAAATTTATATTTGAAATTTTCTCAAAAAACTAAATTTTAATTCTAAGGGCATAAATTGCTAGACAAGGTCAATAACAACTTTTATCATTAGAAATATTAAAAAACCAAACGTGATAATTACAATAATTTTTTTAGAAAGCAAGTTAATATTTTTGACATATTTTGAAAAAAATATTTCAAAATAATTTCATAACAGATATTAGTTTACAAGGAAATAAATATAACGACTTAAAATTGAAATGCTATGTAAATAAAATATTTTATCTAGTACCTAACTCTGAGTTAGTATTAACTCTTAAAAAAATAAAATTAATAGCATTATTAAATTCCATAAATAGCTAAAGTCACTATTAGCCTAACTAATTAATTATAGGATTTTTATGACCTTAAAGAATGGAAA